>JAOVYX010000242.1:0-13828 GCA_035668315.1 Drosera spatulata | reverse complement strand
GGAAACAGAAGTTATACAGAGTACAAATGCGTTCCAATGTGAATCCGAAGCCTATGCTGAGTGTTTGGATTGAAGGCACGTTGAATTCCTCTCAAAAAATCCTTATGTGTCGTCTTTCTTCTTCTCCTTCGTCTCTGCCGTTTGCCCTTGATCCTCTGCTGAAAACTGTGTTTTTTCAACACTAGGAAGGGTTTATATAGGCCCCTTCCATAACAGATTCAATCGGACGGAAGAAACAGAAAACAGATCTGGATTTTATATTAGGCTGCCCGCGACGCTATTCACCCATGAACAGTCGCGCCCGCGCTTGGTACTGTTCACTGGTATTGTTCACTATTCACCATTATTCCTAAAACTAAAATTAAAAATAGCAAACGACGTCCAAAAATTCCCAAAACTTATACACAGGATCTAAACACCTAAATCTAGCTAATCGTGCCAAAAGTTTGCTGAAAAGACTCTCGAAGCACGTGAAATGACGACGAAACGTGAAATGCAGCTTTTCGAGTACTTGAATTTCCATTCTTGCAATTCTTCCCCTTTTCTCTTCAATTCCATGCCAATCTGCCATAAAATCACAACATACAGCAGTACCAACATTCCAAAGCGAAAATTAAACTAAAAATACAATTTAGACATTTTAAAGGGAATAAAAACAAACGTTTAGAATAACGAAATGATGTGTGATTTCATACACATCACTGCTGCACAGACAGTGCAGAAGAGCAAAGTCTCTACTACTCAACCAAAGAAGGTTGAACCCTCTGCTGTAAAAGCAAAGCATAACATAGTTCAACCTTAAATGGTGAGAGACCTAAACCAAAAGAAGTATGTTTCATAAGAACATAGATTATAGGCCTTGTGAACCTCAGCATGCACCAAACTATTTTGTGTGGAGCAAAACTTCCACCACTACATGGAACAAATCTTACCCTAAAATATAGTGCACCTATGAGATACAGCATAGAGAAATGAGCAAACCAAGCAAAATAGTCAAGATACCAAGACCAAAGGTTATCTGTTATAGATACGACAAAGGTGACCACACATCATTTCAATGCAGGACTTCACACTGGAAAAGTCATTCAAGTGTGGATGCCCAAGACTAAGAAATAAGAACCTATGCAAATGGGTACCATGTGTGAGATGTGTTTATCTTGCAGGAACATCAAGATGAAGCATGGTATTTAGACAGTGGATGCTCAGGACATATGACTGGGAACAAAAACTTGCTCAAGGAGTGCAGAAAGGAAGAAGGTCCCCTAGTCATTTTTTAAGGAGGTAAGGCAGGTAAGATTAAAGGTTATGGAACCCTTGCATGGTACAGGTTCTCTAATCTTTAGAGATGTGACTTATGTAAAGGGATTAGAACATAATCTGCTATCCATAAGCCAGTTATGTGATAAAGATTATGAAGTTTTCTTTACACATGACACATGTAAAGTAAGGATAAATCTACTCATGAATTCAAACTAATAGGCTACAGAAAAGAAAATATTGACGCAGTAGTGATAGAACCGGTCGCAAGGTGCTACAAATTAAAATAACTGTACTACTTCACACCACAAAATTATAACAAAAATATAGTAATGTTAAGTTTGACAAAGCGTATGGCCTTCGTGATCTTCACTTGTCATGGATTAAAGATTTTCATTTCATGTTCTATTATAATAGGTGTTTATAATTAGACTCGATAAAAAGAGAGTTTATTGGTTACCATAAAGCATGACATAACTAAACTAACACAATACACTATGTCCAAAGAGAATGTAAAACAGACTAAACATATTGCATCATGATTATTTTTGGAACACCTCACGATGATGACTTAACACAGATTAGCGCCAAATCATGCTCATTTACATGTGATCGTAGGTTAACCAAAAGAGAATGGTATGAACCTATGAGTTCGCTACTAACATCAACAAAAGTAGAATGGCTTGACTGCATACATACTTTCCTAGCATAATTAGATGGGCAATCCAAATATAATAGACAACTAATTATAGATAATTTCAACACATGAAACGATACCATACACAATAAACATGAAATTATTAAAAATAAAAATCAAGTCTCATAAAATCCATGACTAAATTATAACCACTAAGCCATACTTAGATTTATGCTACCACTGTTACGATACAAAACCAACAACTCATCCTAAACGCATGGAAGTCATCTCGAATTACAACTAACCAAAGTTAAGAGATACAAAACCCTAAACCAATGGAAATTGATCTAAACAGTGGGAGGACAATGATCTCTTAGACGAATGGAGTTATGTAGCGTATATCTTGTTGTGATCCGTAAAGATCGCCGTCTCAAATTGAAACGACGTCTCTAACTCTCCGCAAAACCTTCATGGAACAAATGAAATCTCCTGTTTTTCGAACTCTTTATTCTGATTTTTGACACACATATTAATTGGAAAAAACAAAATGTAACAAATTTCCCTAAAAATAGAGAAAAATAACAAGCAGATCTCATAAAGTGCACAACCCGTGCTGCCTTGGCATAGACCATGCCTCGTGCGCATGGCCCGTGGGCTACATCAATAGCCCGTGCTCAGGGGACTTTTGAAATTCATTCTGCACGGCCACTGCCTTGTGTGCACGGTGCGTACCTGCTACCAAACATGAAAACTTCTTTTTTTATCTTCCAATGAAGTGCAACCACGTTCCACAAACTTGAATATCAACAAGAAACTTCAGAAAACAGGCTCAAACTTCTCATAATCCGCTCATCCTCAGAAAACACTTTCAATTCTTCACTAACGTATCGACGTTCTAATTAACAAAACGAACCAAAAAAATACGAAATGACACTAAAACTAACATAAACTCCCCTAGACAATACGTTCTAATTAACACGAAATGATACATGTTTTCACACTCATCAAACTCCCCCAAACCAAACGCATGCTTGTCCCTAAGCAAAAAAAAGAAAAAGAAATCATACAAGAAGAAATAAGAACAACATAAAATGAGCAACTCGAAACAAATAAATAAGCAAGCGTCGTCACACATATTTCTTCACTCGTCACACTACACGTAATTATCCTCATATGTCTAGGTGATCTCCTAGCAAGGCACCACTCACCATCCCACAATGATCGTGAGGATCATATCAACACTCTCATAACATATGCAAGGATAAAAATTGAACTTGAATAAGACAACCAGGTATAAGCATTCGCATACTAACCACCTTCTTACCCGGACCAAGTGTACATTGCATCTCATTTCAACATTAGGCCAGGACCAAAGAAAATATCAAAGATAGGTGAAAGGAGATCGGCTATTTGGTTTGTAGAGTTAAGGTGCAAGGGTAGGAATAAAGTACGAGTTAAGATAAACGATCAATACATCCATCCCCTAAGGCATCGTGCCTTTACAAAAGAACACCAAAATTTCCAAACCAAACAAAAGGAATCTCCCTTTCTTATTTCTTTTTTTTTTCTTCTTTATTTTTTTTTTACTGAGCATGCTCATCTTGTTGAGTACCATTCCCCCGCTCTTGTTTATAGAAATAGATGGTAATTTTGATTATCAAGGTAAAAGATACGGTAACTCTTAAGCTTTTTGCTTGCTGGATTGCTTTGGCAATCATCTTTTCTTGAAAAATATTAATTACCTTCAAAATCTATGATGCTATGAAACATCCCCTCTAATGAAGTCCACTCTGTCTGTATTATTGCTTCGATTGACTCATTCACTTCTTTGGAAGATGACATGTTTGAGTTCAACAATGAAGAATTTCTCAAAGCAATCTTGAACCTCAACACAAACGGACATAAACCAATAGATTACAATCTTGAAAATCTAGAAGAAGAATTAAACCAACTTGAGAAAGAACATCGTCCATACAAAACTATCAATAAATCATGAGAAGATGCTGCCATCAGTAGTCAATCCTCCTAAACTGAAAATAAAACCACTACCTCCATACTTAAAATATACATATTTAGGTGATAGAGAGGCAGTGCCGATAATAATTTCCGACAAACTAACTCTCGATGAAGAAGAGAAGTTAGTAAATGACCTTAAATCAAATAAGAGAGCTATTGGGTGGACGATTGCTGATATCAAAGGGATAAGTCCTTCCACCTGTATGCATAGAATCTATTTGGAAGAAAATGTCAAACCATCAAGAGAATCTTAACGTCGTTTGAACCCCCCTATGATGGAAGTAGTGAAAAATGAGATTCTAAAGCTTTTAGATGCTGGGGTTATATACCCAATCATTGATTCTAAATGGGTAAGCCCAATTCATGCGGTTCCAATGAAAACTGGAATGACTATAGTTGAAAATCCTGATGGTAAAATGATTGCAACTTAAGTCCAAAATGGATGGAGAGTGTGTATTTATTATAGGAAGCTCAATGCTTCTACAAGAAAAGATCACTTTCCGTTACCATTCCTGGATCAAATGCTGAAACGTTTGGTAGGTCGTTCACATTATTGCTTTCTCGATGGTTATTCTGGGTACAATCAAATCTATATTGCTCCAAATGATCAAGATAAAACCACTTTTACTTGTCTATTTGAGACATTCGCTTATCAAAGAATGCCTTTCGGTTTGTGCAATGTCTGAGCTACATTTCAAAGATGTATGATGTCATTTTTTCCTGACTACATTGCTCACATCATTGAAGTGTTTATGGATGATTTTTCTATTTGTGGAGATTCTTTTTAACATTGTCTTAAGAATCTGGAACTTGTACTTAACAGATTTATTGAAACTAACCTTGTACTTAACTTTGAAAAGTGTCATTTCATGGTAAAACAAGATATAGTTTTAGGTCACGTAGATTCAGCAAAGGGACTTGAAGTTGACCAAGCCAAGGTTGAAGTGATTTGCCCACTCCCTTATCCTATATCTGTTAGACAAGTACGATCTTTTCTAGGCCATGCGGGATTTTTGATGATGATCACAAAGCTGCCTTTGACGCTTTGAAAGAAAAATTAGTAACATCTCCAATTCTCCAAACTTCAAGTTGGACTTGCCCTTTGAAATCATGTGTGATGCAAGCGATAAAGTTGTAGGAGTAGTTCAAGGACAACGAGCAGGCCGTATTCCTCAAGAGATTTACTATGCCTCTCGTATGTTGGATGAAATCAAATCGATCCATGAAAAAATAGAAAATCCAAATCGCAAAGATTGGAGTGCACGGTTAGGAGATGCATTATGGGCGTACCGTATATCTTATAAAACTCCAATTGGAATGTTCCCATACTGCAAGCTTTGTGGCAAAGCATGTCACCTTCCAATAGAACTTGAACATGGAGCCTTTTGGGCAATTAAAAGTTGTAACATGGACTATAAACAAAGTTTAAAACAAAGAAATTTACAGCTTCAAGTACTGAAAGAATTGAGGAACGATGCATATGAAAATTCAAGAATTAATAAAGAAAAAGCAAAACTGTATCATGACAAAATGCTAAGCAGGAAATCGTTTTAAACTGGTGATAAAGTTTACTCTTTAATTCTTGAGTTAAATTATTCCATGGAAAAATTCGTTCTCCTTAGGAAGGCCCGTTTGAAGTTATTAACACTTACGATTATGCAGCGATAGAAATAAAAAGCAACAAAACGGAAAATTTTTTCAAAGTAAACGGACATAGATTGAAACAATATTTTGAGCGAGAAAAATCAAAATGGTGGGATGTTGCCGATCAAGAATTTCCATGGCAAATCAATTTGATTACGTCGAGCTAACAAGGTAAAATAAAGCGCTTTAAGGGAGGCAACCCACATGTTTGTAATTTTATTGAGTTAGTTAGTTTAGTGTTTACGTCGAGACCCAGGAGATCAAACCGGAGACATTTTTCTTTAAAATGATCAATACGATGAACAAACACGGTGAAACATGATAAAAGAATGCGAAACAATAATCACACAACAGAATATAACGATTCAAAGCGAAAAAACTTTAAGTTTTGGAAAAGGCACCACGCACGATCCGTGCGGGTTGCGCACAGGCCGTGTCAACCCCCAAACAGAAATCCTTTGAGCACGGGGTAGGGCAAGCCATGCGCCGTAGAAAACTTACGCCCTTAAGAACAAACACTAACATATTTTCTTCCTTTTCGAATTTTTCGAAATCATCAAGAAATCGTACGAGGGTAATTTTTGAAAACCTTAAAAGTTTCTCAATTTAATTACTTGTAATGCATAATGTTGGGCTTGAAATAGATTACTCATGTTGTTGTGAGCATGTGGATATGTTGGTTGCGCTATTTAATGAAGTTTGGGAGGTTTAGGTTTTTCGGGTTTATACTGATTCGTGGAGATATTCATTTTGGTTGATTTGGATGTTATGGATGATTATAACATGTTACATTATGCTTATAGATGATGGATGGATGTTAGGAACATGTTAAAATAATGTATGAAGATGTTTGGTGAATTTTGTGAATTGTGATTGAATATCGATAATGTGAGCCTTTTGAATGAATATGATCGATATATCTTGTTGTATATGAATGGATGTATGTGGATTGTGATGGTAAATGGTGAATGGAGGCTGTTTGTGGTGGAGGAGGTTATTTGATGCATGATGTAGGAGTCGAAGGTATGCCTCTGCTCGCAGAAAATATATGAAATGTTGTGTTGTTTTGTTGTTTTTTTGCAGATTCCGCATAAGGAATTGAACCCTCCTAAGTGTAGCCGTGTTCCTAGACTACGATTGTGGCCTAAGTGATGTGTGCATAAAAACGCATCATTTCTTTACTTTAAATTCTCGTTTTGTTACCTTTGTATCGTCTATTTTATGTTTTTAGCGTTATTTCTAGTTTGGAGTGTTGGTACTGCTGTTTGTTTATATTTTTGACAGATTAGCGCGGAGTTTGAACACGATATGAAGTAGAGGAAATAATGATGGATGCATCGTACTTAAGTGGCGAAGTTAGTGTTCGAATCATTGTCGTTTCACGTGTTTTGGAGACTGTGTATTGAAGTTTCATGTCGACATAGTTGATTATTGTAATTTTTTATGATGTATAAGTTTTTAGAACTTTTAGACGTCGTTTAGTATTTTGTATATATATATATATAAAGTTTTTAGGAGAACGCAACAGCTATCTCGCGGGCGCGATTGATTAAATTCAGCAATTCCAGATCGTGCGGCGTCGCGGGCGTGACTTCATACGTCACGGGCGTGACTTGTGATCAGATTGAAAAAAAGAATCCTAGATGTCGGATCAACCTATCATTGATTCCCCTCTATATAAACCTGTCATTACGGTTATTTTTTGGAGGTTGAAAAGTCGTTGAAGAGAGGAAGAGGCAGAGACAAAGAGGAGCAGTCGCCATTGAGTTCTCAATTGGAATTGTTCGATCTTTCATACTTTTGCATTGGATCTTGATTGGATTGCGTCGTACATTGTAAAACTCTTGTTCCGAGTCGTTTAAATCCTGCAGAATGTTCGTTTTTGATGTTAAGATTCGTTCTATGCTTTCTTCCATGCTTATGAGTGAGTAGATCCAATGTAGGGATGATTTGATGACCTAATGATGAGCCTAGATCATGAGATGAAAAATGTTGAACAAAAATCAGAATGTACATGATTGATTATAATGCACATGACCTGCTGTAATTATCATATGACCTAGTTTGTTAGTTTGATCACCTAATATGCATATGTTAGTGCTATAAATCATGCTTTGTGATTTATTAGGTAGCAACCTGATATGAAATGATTTAAGCTAATTGTCATTTATAATCAAGGGTTCATATGTGTGTAACATGACTAGTTTAAGCTAATTGTTATGATTGCTTTGAATTATAGTTCCATGTTATGATTCATCTCTTTTGATTAAATCATATTTGAGCTAATGGAAGTGGTTTTGATTGATTGAGTATGTTTAATTATCCAAGCTAATTTGATTTTAAAAGCTAAGGAACGCAATGAGTTAAGCCCAAACTTATTGCAACCAATCCATATAAATCATTACAATCTGAGTTTAGAAACATTAGTGATTGATCTAGGTAAATCTGAAGAAATTCAATCATCGTCCCTACACATTTTGCAACTTAAGTAAACTCCTTTAATTCTCAACTTTATCTCAATCTCTGTTCTGATTGGTACGTTAGTTTTAAGTCATTTCTTACAACGATCCACCCAGAATTCCTTTTTACCTACACCCCATAGGATAGAAATTATTTCAAGTTAGGTTTACGTTTGACATTCGTTGTTACCTGTGGAATCGACCCCTGCTTCCACATCTACATAGTAATAGTATTAGCAGGGTGAAAACAAATTGGTCACGTATTACGACGGACGTGAAAGCTATCATAATTACAACCCTTGGCAGTCTTGCACCATAAAGCCACTGTCTGGAAGGCAGATGATGATGAGATCGTATTTGAGACAGGGGGTCAGGAGGAGAGGCATGAGTATCTCAGGAGGAGACGTCTTCAGAAGATGAGATACTTGGACTCTCCTACTCTCACCACTTTGGTCCTGAAGGAAGACACAGAAGCCCTTCTTAAAGGGTTTCACATGGAGCAGTTCGCCTACAACAGGTGGCCGACCTACGAGAAGGTTGTGTTGGAGTTTATGGGCACATTGGAGTTGATTACCAGTGGGACGAAGAAGGATGATGATGTGCTAGCTATCCGGTTTTTCCTTGGAGGCGTGTAACACGAGAAGTCGATTGCAGGGGTTAACCGTGTGTATGGCTTTCGAGTTGGAGGGTAATAGCTTGAGCCGACGGAGTTCTCAAGAGATGTTGGACCTTTTTAGTTGGATCTGACTGGCCTCAAGACCCTGGAGTTCAGGACAGCCAAGGTGTATGCAGTCCATAACCCGGTGTTCTGGTATGTGCACCGTGTTCTAGCACATATAGTCTTCGGTCGCAACAGCATAGTGGGAGACATTCGCGGTGAGGAGTGCATGCTGCTATGGGCTATGTACCGTAGATTCAGAGTTGATGTAGCCTCTCACATGGTTCGTCACTGGATGTTCCATGCTTTTGGGATGTCCAGCTGCATTAGTTTTGGGGGTTTGGTGACCCCAATTGCTATGAAGGTGGGGATAGACTTATCTACACCGAATCCTTTGCCTGGAGACATCTCCACGATAGATCTGAAGAATGTGACTTCTACGGAGAAGTTGGATCTCCACGAAGGAAACTATTATTTGAAGTTCAGTGGGAACACAAGGATGCGTCTTTGGCTTCATAGTGACCTCACCAGCATTGCCGATAGGACTGCGTGGCGCTTTCCAACTCTTCGTCTTAGACCGACAATGAAGTCCCAGGTGTTCTAGGAGATCAGCTGGAGATGTGCAGATCAAGCGTCGACATCTAGGACAGTTGGAGCAGATGCTGGAGAGTCACCGGAGGGCGAGGAGGTGACAGATTCAGACGTTGAGAGTCATGATGATCTGCCTCAGGAAGATAAGGCTATGGCTGAATGGGATGATGCTGATGATGAAGTTGAGATGTCACAGCCAGAGGAGATCCCAGAGCCACTTGTTCGACGAGTGCGGCCATGCTCTAGATATCAGTTTATATGATTTGTAGCATCAGATGGATAGCTTGCAGCTATAGGGCGAGACGTATCGGATTAGGATGGAGGGCATCTAGCAGTAGCTCACAGCTCAGACTACCTGCCTGGACCAGATGCAAGAGCATGAGAGAGCTCGTGATGACCGCTTAGGAGGATGGAGAATATGATGAAAGAGTGTCTGCGTATACAGCGTGAGCGCTGGTATGGGCAGCAAGGCTACTTTGCACCACCATGTACACCCAAGAGTGATCGAGTTTGTGAGTATTATCCTCTAGTTTTTATTTTTTTATTAATAACATTGAGGACAATGTATTATTCTGGTTTGGGGGAGTAAAGACTGAAAACTACTTATTGTTTATTTTTGCTTATTCGCACTTTTTTTTATTATGGTCTGTAAAAGATGTTATGTCAATCTTTATTATTGATTTAGATGAGTCAGTTGTGTAATTTGGATTTAAGTTGTCGTGCCCTATTTTATTTTGAAAAAAATATAATTAAAAAAAATTAAAAATTAAAAATTCATGTAAGAAAAATTGTGTTATAATTTGCTTTAGTAAAAGAATTTTTGCAAGAGTTTCTAAGAATAATGCAAAATATGTTAACTCAAAACAAAGAAACAAGACAAGTGTCATACTCGAATAAAGATGGCCTGAGTTGAATCCCATCTTGTTACATAACAGTTTATTGTCCAAAATATTCCTAGGATAGTATCTCTAGCAAGGCATATTTTAGGGAAAAAATAAACACAGGATGAGAGGGCAGTGATAGAAGCTAAACTTTTATAATATAACGAGTTTAAACTACTAGCTACTTGATTGTGGTAAGATGGAGAAGTGTGCATCGTAAATCATTTATTCCATTTCTCTGTGTAACCATAAACCTTAAAACCTCCATTACCTAACGTTGTTATTGTCTATTTTTCTTCTACCTCGTATTTCATGTGAAATGATGAAGGGGCATGCTTATATTTCTCATAGGAGTTATTTGATTATGCACATGCCATTAAACTCCTCAAAAGAGCCATTTTGAATCTTATAACATATACGAGTTAAGGTGGCGATAATTGGGGATATTTTTATATCGAATGATTAGTCTGTATTTTGTAATATGGCTCACAATGTGATGGGTTTGTGTAATTTTAATTGTTTAAGAAGAGAAAAGAAAGAAAAAAAAAAGAGAAAATCTATTGGAGCTTTGTATTCTTGAGGCAGACTAGTGAACTCCTTTCTTTTGAATCTTCAATCTAGCTCTTGAGAACGATTGCCCAATCAACTTGAGAGAGTTTCTAGCTTGCTAATGATCTCATAATTATCATCAATTTTCTCAGAGTGGAGAGAATCCCCTTTTATAAAGCTCAGAGGATTAGAACACGTGACTCTACGGTACTGAAGTTGATAGTTGTATGTTTGTCCCCTATACTGTCCATAGTGATATTGACAGGTTCTCCACACAACAATATTCAACCTCGTACTATAGTTCAAACCTCAAATCTTCGATGTGACCGTTTCTCAAATCCCTTTCCATTCACCAACAAGCGCTATTGCATTCCTCTATCTCCTACGCTTCTGCCTCTGATGTAAGCCAGCTCTGCTGCACCTAGTTTCTTGCATTGTGACAAGGCCTTTCCATTTGTGATCTTTTGTTGTCGATATTCTTCCCAATTACTTATCTAGAACTCTCTGATATAGACTGCGTCAAGGTGATCCACATTGGCCCTCCGACTGTGATCACTTACTGCTTTGCTGCATGCTTCCTAGATGCATCTTACTATCCTAGTCCTCAACCTAAGTAATTAACCATGAAAATATCCTAATATAATGTTTTGTACATCAATTTCTATATAAATGGAGCCATTGTAAATTCATAACAATCTCCTATAAATTGATAATAACAAACATTTTAATTTTTAAAAAACAGCAAGCTGACTTCTACTTGACAAAAGTTACAAATACATTGTTTTGAAAGAGGATTTCTTAAACAACAAGGTTTAGTTGCAAAATTTAAAGAAATATTGTATGGTGTTGCATATTTCAAAGAAAATTGCCTATGTTCCCTATAGCCCATGTACTCTCCATGCCTTTCTCCTATGCTGCGCTTTGACTGGTGTGCACCATGATCTCTATCATGCCTTGGTGATTTTGATATGTCACCCCTGCCTTTGTGAGGCTTCCTTGATCTGCTTCTTTTCTTATGTTCTTCATGTTTTCCCTTCTCCTTTCTTCTACTACTGGTTGCTTACCCTTGAGATCATAAGGGTTCCCAGGAAGTCTTTCTCTTCTTCTGCAATTCCTCCCCTTGAGCTGTAGATGCCTCATCCGCATGCTTTCTCTTGCTCCTTTCTATATCCTTCTCTTTGTCAGGGTCCTTTGCATCCTTCTCCTCCTTTTTGTTATCATCATTTTGGGGTTTATGTGCCTTGATTGTAGCTGTGAGGGCCTCACCGCATGTTTACCAGCCTAAAGCTAAAAAATAGTTGCATGTGCTTTGTTGATCTCAACTTGGACTTTGTGTTCCAAGAGAGTGATTCGCTACTCATTTTTCTGAATATGCTTCTAGAGTTGTTGTTGTGTTGCTTCAAGTGTTCCCTGAAGGTTGCAGACTTGTGTAGTCTGGGAGCTTCTGAGTCTGATAAGGGATGAGGCACTTCTGTTATACTATTGCAAATTAATGGCATTGCTTTTGTTAATCTCTTTGAGAAGTCTTTGACCAATTGTGACCATAATCTCATGTAGGTTTGTAAACAGCTTGTACTTTTCTTCTTTTTCATCCTCTAGCTCGTCTGCAAGAAGCTGAAGGTTCTTTATGAGGTCATGATATGCATCCTTGTTCCACTCGTGCATGTTATAGATGTCTTGCTCAAGCTGTTGAGGTCTATACTCACCAGTCGAGGGATCTCACTCAGGTTTTGGGGATAGAGGTCGTTTGGATGATCTCGCTTTAATCTTTGGTTGTGGAGGAGACCGAGATCGCTTGTCCTACTCAAATATATCCCTGAGCCTCCTTGCAGCTATCCTAGGAATCATGGGCACGTTAGCAGTAGATCCATACAATAAAGCTTGTGGAAAGCTTACTGATGGGGATCTGCAATTGATTACTGGAGTCCAAAGGTGGACATTAAAGTGTGAGTTATGTTGAGAGCAGATATCATCTAGTCAGAGCTTTGTGGATGATGTTATGCTCCTTAAGAGATGGGGTGATGTGTGTGTAAACACACGTATTTTATTTATGTTAAACCTAGTGTTTTGTCGCATTTGAGTTCTTTGTTTCACGTTTTTAGTTTAGTTTATGTTTTTCTACTTGGATACTGTTGTTTGCGTGTTTTCATTGTAGATTTGATTGAGAAGAGCAACTTTTGACAACTCATGAATTGGATGAAAAAAGCTTGAAGATGATCGTGATGAACTGTGATCGTTTGATGATCGTTCATGTTGATTTAGATGATTTCTGGTGATACTCACATGCATTAGATGATGGTGTTAATGTTCAAAGATGTTTAGAGCTATATTTGAGGTAAACCTATGCTTTTGAGGCTTATTTGAGTGAGGATGATCCCTAAAAGTTAAATGAATCATAGATGAAAATTCGAGGCCATCTAGAGGGTGCAAATGATGTCATTTGAAGTGTTTTATGATAATATAAGGGCTATATAACATATACCACCGATCAGGACGAAGTTCGAAGAAAAAAAAAAGGATGTTTTTGGTCATTTTCTGGACTGTAACGACCGTTACACTCCCTGTAACGAATGTTATAGTCATAAAACTAAATGATTTAAGTACTATGCTGTGTAATGACCGTTATAGGTGCCCTGCAACGGTCATTACACAGGTCAAGTGTCCAGATTCTGTTTGTTTGGTTCAAATTTCGAATTGTTTTCGGGTTTTCTATAACTACCCATGTATTTTCTTCATTTAAGGAGAGGAGGGTTTTCTTCCAGAGCCTTTTGGCATCCTTTGTCCTCTCAAAACCCTAGTTTGGATTATTGTTTTTCTATACTGTTATAGAACGGATCATGGTGTAACGCTTAAAATATCTTCAATTCATCATCCTATCTTCGTTCTTCTACGCTATATTATCCTTCTTTGTTTATTTATCTATAGTTAGGGTTGTGCTGATGCATGTAATAATGATGGTTGTGATGATGATTGACATAATGAGTAACTATATAGTGGGGATAGATTAATGAAATACTTGCTAATACGGATCATGAAATGAGTTAGATCACCAAAATTAATTTCGTATGTTAAGATTGATGCATGAAATCTAACCTTAATCCATTATATGTTATGAAATCAAATAGCTTGATCACCT
>JAOVYX010000241.1:0-13829 GCA_035668315.1 Drosera spatulata | reverse complement strand
AGGTCGTGATGGATTGAAGGCAAATCATCAGAGGTGGCAGAGGAGACGAGGGAAGCCATCTCATGGAGGTTACCGACCAGTGGTCGTGGTTTAGGACCCCGTACGCCTTGCTTCTCCATGATCTTCTTGATGCGCTGGGGGCTTAACCAATAGAAGGAGATGGTCTGATATGATACCTTGATGAGGAACCAACTCGTTCGCAACAATATTGCGGCCGCAATCAGAACTGCGAGTGCTGCAAATGTTGCCATTGGCGAGTGATAGTTTTCTAATACAAAATGACCCACCGAAAGTGTGAGGAGAAGAGAGTGGCGGATGGGCTTGGGTTGGTGCTTTGAAGTGCATTGCTCCTTTATATATATAGAGGACATTTGAGCACGGCTAGTGGTAGTGTGGTACATGACAAAGAAGAAATAATTTGGGTAAATCAAAGAAGGAAAAGGTGAAATGATATGCTTTTTCCTGTTTGAGAAAAGCACAAGCGTCTACAGGCCACTGAAAATTTCTCACACAGTAGTTTAGAAATTAACTCAACTAACTCAAATGAGATCTCGAGATAATTATAAAATAATTACAATAAATATTAAATATAAGCAGGTAATCATGTTCAAACTCATGATCTATACTCGAACTTGTGCTCTTATACTAAGATGAAATAAAGGTTTAACAAAAATACACATGAATGTGGAATACTATTTGTAGTTCTAGGACCTTGATTGTTTCATTGTTCAATGAAATGTCTAACTAGGAGAATAATAGTCTTGTTCTTGCACATATTTTTATTCACACATGCTGCATTATAAAAAATATTTTTTTGCTGAAATTTTTTTTTGTACCATATGTTAAGTTTTTGATTTGTTAGTCAGAGAATCCAAAATACGTTGGAAAAAAAGAACAATAGACAAAAATAAAAGAAACAATTCAAAACAGTAAGGTTTATATCTAATTCCTATATGGAACTTAGATAATCGGGTGGTCGATCCACTCCTGGAAACAGTGTCTAGCACTACACCACCTTATGAAAAGCAATTGGCACGTTTAATCCTGTAGGTGATTATCCAAGTTCCACCTATATTTCTACAGGTTTGTCCAAAAGTAAAAATAATTAACAGTAAAAGAAGACCCCGCACGTGAAAGCATGTTATATAGAACCAGGGTAAAATGTTCGTTCTTTTCTTTTGTTTTTTTCCACCGAAACGAAGATCGCTAATTACTCCAAGGGTAAATCAAGCCAACATCAGGAATACTTATATATGAAGAGTCAAGAACACCAGGAATATGTATACCTGACTATACAACCTTGATCTTGTCATTCCTTAGCTGGATAAACAAGCCAAAATACAAATTCTTTGGCAAGGTGTCCCCTGTGCTGTCACGAATGAATATATACTCATAAAAAATAAGAATAGGCTCATTGTCGATTCGTCTCAGGAGCTCAAACACTGATGCACTATTTACCAAAGCACCTTCTTTGATACACTGTTGTATGATGTGTTGTTTCCTGGTTTCTTCAGCCTTTCTTTCGTATATATCCAGGTGAGCTTTCACCAGACAATTTGAAAACAGATGATTAAGAGTTGAGTTGCTATTCACATGGATCATAGAGAAAAAAAAGAATAGAATATATATATACGAATTATCAATGACCTATCAGGTTAAAACTTTGTGGTTAACAGTTAGACAATATTTATATGTGTATTCTGGTCATATCTAGTTTCAATGGAAACACTAAAAATCCACTCATCATGAGAAGTATTGGACTGTGTGATTAAGTTTATACTATGTTGGTGGGAAAAAGACAGAAATAGCTCAAATCCTGAACTAAAAACCATACTAACAGGGGTAGAGTTGACAGTTGAAATACTAAGAGACAATACAGTTGTCAAGAGTACCTACCAAACTTTCTGTAGAACAGCCAATAACGGAAGTATGTTCTTGTGGAGGTTTTCTATTATAGTACCTAAATACTGATATTTGTCATTGCACAGAATCCTGCAGTGAAACTAAACATATAAGCACAAAGTGAATGCGGTATGATGATCACATTGTATTCAAGGAAAACTTGCCAACTAGGCAAGGGAAAGACAATAATTTGTATATTCTGTAGCATCCACTCGGGGAACAGGCCCTCAATTTTTCGGACTCAGGTGGGCAGCTTCTACCCAGCTATTGATTCTTGCTGACATGTCTGTCGAATGTCAATCAGAATTTCATCAAGAACCTGAGAATGAGGGAGCACATCTATGTCAAAATAAAATTCAGAATGAACTTTAAAGCTAGCGAGAAAACATACTCCAAGAAACGATGGTTATTTAGATACTTTAAGTTCACAAGCGGAAGGGCTGGGATGCTCCACAGAAAAAGACTGTCGGCCCTAGAAGTATCCTTAACCCCCTCACTTTCTTCTAATGGTTACCATTTTCATCCAAAGATTACCATTGCTAGTTCTCATGGTTACCCAAAAAGGACCTTTATTTCTACAAATGATTTTGGTTCATTGCTCAAACAGTAGTCCATAATTGATTAGCAATTAAAGAACAGAGCATGAGTGAAATTGGCACACAAACTCAAGTGGCTGGGGACTTGCTCTTTACAACTCGAGAAGCCGAGCGTTTGCGGACACAACACAAGCAACTATGATACTGTAGAGATAATAAGTGCAGGACAAGTTACAGCAGCAACAGAGCCACAGTAGGTGCCACAAAAACACAAATTTGCTTTTGTGGCTTTCTTATCAAGTGACCCATTTGATGTCATACGTGTAGGAAATCCAATAACAGAATCGTCATAGATAAATGTAAAATATCAAACAGTGATTGAAAATAATCATATGCGTACATTGATCCTCACGATACACAGCGAAAAATACTTACGACGAGTACGCGATTGAACTGATTAGATCTGTAAAACTTGATCACCAACATACAATGTTAACAGGCTCTACTTTCCTAATGCGCTTGACGGCCGGTGTGGATGAGTCGCCACGATGGGTACAAATAAGGTTAGAAAAGATGACTTAATTAATATATTTAAAAATATAACAATTATTGGGCGTACTCATTACGAGACAATAAATATTTACTCAATCCACACTAATCGGCCCACATTAGACTAAATAAGAGCAAATCGTCTCTCTTTATGATGTCAACTAATTAACCCGTTTAAATTGAACAACAACTAATATAACCCACATACGGAGATTTGTTAAGATAAATCTTGCATTCTTACACTTGAATTTATTAATTGTCAAAAACAAAAACAAAACAAACAACATTTTAAACACAAGTTGATTGTTAAAACGAAAACCCGAGCTAATTAGCCATGGTAGCTTGAAAAACATTGGTCTAGAGACGTTCTTCTAAATCAATTCAGTCTCATAAAGTCTCAAGTTCAGGATCATAACGAAAACTGTATCTTTTTTGTTGCGACACAGAAATTTCCATGGTCACAAAACTTTAAACCCTATTGACATGAATTTTAATATGATAGTGTGCTAAATAGATAATATCCCAACGAAAATATCATGTATTATCTTTTTGTTGGTCATAAGACTTTCTTTCATATTTACCAACGTAAGAATGAGAAAATCACTTGGTTACCACAAACCAAGTCATATATGTTTTGATTTTATGTCTCATGTGTGATAACTTTATATGTCCTAAAATATATATTAAGGCTCAACTGATTTCCCCAACCCTTTATTCAAGAGTGACATAACTCTTGAGACTTTGAATGACATGAAGTCATACACTAAACACAAACGTGTTCTTGTGACGATAAACTGCGTCCATTTTATATGAATCCAACGAAACAAATTTAAATAATACAATAAAGGCTCAAATACTCCCACTGAACAAATGGATAAGTACCAAATACCCATGTTGAAACTACATGTCATAAAAGATAAATGAACAAAGGTTTTAGAATAATGGTGAGACTACATTATCATTTGTTCCACACGCTCTATTGTGACACACATTCTTGTGATACTATATTGTTAATAAACACATAGAAGTGAATATCACGATGTATACGCATGAGTCCATATAAGTTCACGATAACAACAACAACAAGTCCTTAAACTCATGGACTCGTCTACTAGAAACACAACGTTGCAATATGCAACTCAAATAGGAACTTGGATAGTAAACTCTGCTCCTACTGATCACATAGAACGTGTGCGCCCACTTGATCATGGAGAGCATGTAGGCAAATCCGTTCATAGGATCGTCATAGATATATTTAGAATACAAAAAAGCTATTGAAAATAATCATACACGTACCTTGATCGTCATGATGCACAGCAGAAATTATTCACGACGAGTACGCGACTAAACTGATTAGATCTGCAAAACTGATCATGAACAAAGGAGATTAACAGGATTCAGTTTCCTAATGTCATTGACGGCCGGTGTTGATGAGTCGTCATCGATAAACAGTTAGGGTTAGGAAAGATGATCTAGTTGATTATATATATAGTGTAGTGATTATTGGGCCTACTCGTCACGGGCCAATAAATATTTACCCAACCCATACTAACTAGTCCCATATTAGACTAAAATAAAAGCACATAGTCTCAATTAATTAGACCAACTAATTATCCTAACAACAATTAATATAACCCATATATGGAGATTTAGAGATTAAATCTAACAGAGCAGACATGAAATACAGACACCTTATGATGAATCATGATCATCCTCCTTATTGACAATAAATAGAATTAATTTCTCTGTTTGTGTAGCAAGAATTGATTTCACACCCATGCACTATTAATAATAGAAATGGCTAATACCAGCATAATCAAACAAACTCCTTAGGGTTGTATGCTTGGCACGCAATGTACAACTCCCAACTAATGGTGCTTAATAAAACCGTGATGAAAGCCCCAGAAATAATCTAGAGGGAGGGTGAATAGGTTATCTCAAAAATTTTACCAGGCAGCGTAGTAGATCTATGAGTTAGTCAATACTACCTGAGTCTGCTGCAGTGTTGCATAAGTTCTGCAGTTGAGACTTTTGTTTTGAAAAGGTTGTTTCTTTGGATTTTTAAGTTCTTTCCTAACAGTTTTGGGAATGAAAAGCCAGTGTAGAAAAGTAAATAAGACAGGATTATATACTGGTTTAGACATTTGTTACCAACAAATAACAGAAACTTAGTCTAGTTTTTCCTTGGTGACCAGTGTAGTCAAGCCAAGAGGAGGTTCACTAGATCTTGTTCTAGGCTTACAAGATAACCCCTTTACAACAAGATCCTACTTGTTAAAGGATGAAGAACCTTGATCTTGCAGTACTTTGCTGCAGTTGTTGTTCTTCACTGTCAGACTAGTGAACCTTCTTCATAAATTCTGAATCTTCGATTCAGCTCACGCACAGCGAGTCTCCGAGGCTTTTTGTTCGTTTGAAAGCTTTGAGTTGATGTTCAAGTTTTTCTCAGACTCGTCTACCTTGAGTCCCCTTTTATATGCTCGGGAAATCAGAAATCGTGACTGTACTATCTGATAGTGACAGCCCTGTCCTCTACTGTATTAGACTGACTTGGCTTTATCTTTTCTGATCCAGTACACATTATCTTTGTCTCACCTTCTCGTTTTTTACCCCTTCCTTATTGCTTTCTATTCGAGCACAACTTATACTATACCTAGCCTCATATACTAGGTCTACTGTACGCCTCTGCTGCACAATTTCTGATACACCCTGGGCTAAATGAGATCTACTGCATAGTCTTCATATCCAACCTTTCTACAACTTCACTTGCACCAAGTACTACAGCCAATCTACTGTAACTTAGCTCCCACTTAACAGCTTCCAGACCTCATCTGCTCAGTCTGTTAGTGTAGCCTCGTCTGCACCCAGCACTGTACTTAGTCTTCTGTAATTCCACTTGCATACTTACACTGCGATATGGCTCACTTCATTTTGATGCTGGAACTGGCCTTGAACACAAGAAGGGTCCTACATCATGAGAACACTGAGACACTTTTTCTGTTGTATGTAGTTGATCTTTGGCCTATAAATCTTTAGTCCTTAGTAGTCTGCATTTATCTGTTGCACCTTGCTGCACTCTGCTACACCTTGCTACACTTTGCTGTACCAGTAGTCTGCTGCACTCTGTTGTATCTCCTGCGGCCTTAGTATGCAACAATCTAACTAATTGTTACACCCTAAGCATCTATTACATATATAATTTCTTCTTAAGTTTTGTTCATCAATTTCTATACAAACGGAGGGATTTCACATTCCTATCAATCTCCCCCTAAATTGATACAAACAAAACTCCTAAGAAATTCTAACAACAAGAAAACCTATACATCCATTGGTATAATAAGAAAAATTCACAGAATGTAGAGGACTTACATTTTCCCTTTGGATTAATCCTTCTGTCCTCTCTTAGAAGGATAATCCTACTACAGAACCTTCGGTCTTTTGCGCTTTTGTTTCTTTCTTTGCTATTCTGCTCTGGTCTACTCTGCTATAGACCTTGATTACTCTGCTACAGGCCTGCTGCTTGACCCCTTTGCTGCAGGCGTAGACCGCTCTGCCGTTGATCTCGTTTGCTCTACTGAAGACCACTCTACTGCATGTCCCTCTGCTGCAGATCTTGTCTGCTCTACTACAAATCGCTCTATTGCATGCCTTGGTGGTTGTATCTCCTCCTGAGACCTTTATTCACCTGTCCTTTCTGTAGTTTCCTCAACTGCACTCTTCACCCCCTTTTTGTCTGCATTGAGGCTTTGGGTGAGATCTTTAACAGCTTCCTTTAGTGCTAAGAGCTCAGCCGCCATATTTTTCTGAGCAGTTATGGCTCTCTTGAGGGCTAAATCCACCCTTGACTCTAAGAGAGTGAATCTCTTGTTGTTGTTGAGGATGTAGGTCTGTAGTTGGTTCTGTGTCTCCTGAGTGGTTGTCTCCAACTTTCTGAATTTGAAAGCCTGTGCGGTTTGCAAACGGTTGTAGTTTGAGGTTGTCTTGACATAATGTCGTAGAATGATGCCGGTGACCTTTTGAGCTTGTGTGGTCAAGGCCTTTGAGAGTGCTTGAAGAAATTCAAAGAAAGCATCAAAGTTTTCCTCCATCATACTTCTTTCTGCTGCAAAGTTGTATGCAAGAGGATGGAGTACTTCAGCGAAGTCTTTTCATGTGTTTTTGAGTGTTTTTAAGAGATTTGAGTTATTTTTATGATTTTTGAGTATTTAAAGGTCATTTCAAGTCCCTTTTCATTGATTCTTGTGTTTTGAAAAGATTGGAGTTGTTTTTATGGTGCTTTTAGCCTTTTTCAGATTTTTTCAGGGTTTTTAGAGATTTGAGTTGTTTTTATGGTGAGTTAACCTTTGCAAGTGTCTTTGAGTGTTTTAAGATCATTTCAAGACTCTTTTGACAGGATTTTTGGTTTTCAAATTATTTGAGGATGTTTTTTTTGTTGGTTATGAAACTTTTCAATTGTTTTAAGTGTTTTGAAGATATATGAGGTTGTTTTATGACGTTTGTTAGCCTTTACATTTTCTAGTTATTCAACGTTGTTTTATGATGTGTTTTTTTCACTTTTTATTTGTTTTTGAGTGTTTTTGAAGAGAGCTGAGTTGTTTTTATTGTGCTTTTATATAGTTCATGTGTTTTTGAGTGTTTTAACGTCATTTCAATGCACTTTTGACAGATTATTTGCTGTTCAAGTTATTTGAGATTGTTTAACGGTGTTTTAACCACATTTGATTTATTTTTTAGTGTTTTAAAGAGATTTGAGTGCTTTATGGTGTTTTTAGCTTTTTCAAAATGGTATGAGTTGTTTATAGCCTTTTAATGTGATTTTTGACTGTTTTATGGTCATTTCAAGGCTCTTTTGATTGATTCTTGTATTTTGTTGAGATTTGAGGTTGTTTTACTATGTCTATCTACCCTATTTCATTTGTTTTTTTTTTTTTAAGGTTTTTAAATGATTTGAGTTTTTTATGCCGTTTTTTGTCTTTTTTGGTGTTTTGAGTATTTTAAGGTCATTTCAAGACTCTTTTGAAAGCTTCATACGTTTCAAGTGAAATGAGCTTGTTTTATGGTTTTTAAATGATTTTTCATTTTCTTGATTGTTTTGAAGAGATATGAGTTTTTTTATGGTGTTTTTAACCTTTTTATGTTTTTTTAGTGTTTAAAAATAATTTCAAGGCTCTTTTGATAGATTCTTATGCTTCCAAGTTATTTGAGGTTGTTTTATGGTGTTTTCTTGCTCCATTGTTTGACCTCGTAGAGATTCTGATCCTGTTGATGCAACCTCTCATCAATGCTGGATGGGAAGTTTTCTGGTGTTTTGCTAGTTTGCTTCGTCCTGGATGCAGACCTGGTTCTTGTTGACACCGAAGTCTCCGTGTGCTGTGGTAGCTTAGCTTCTTCCATCCCCAGTTTGAGACTCCTAATGGCTGTTTGAGGAGTCATGGGAATATTGGAGGTTGCTTCATATAGCAATCCTTGGGAAAAACTAACTGAGGAGGGGTCTTCGGTTGTCTGTTCCAATACAAATGATGATTGTGGAGTGAATTGTATGTGGATTGGAGAAATATCCCCTTGCATGTGCTGAGTTGATGGTGTGTCTTCCAACAAGTGCCTCCTGAGAGTTGAGAGTGTTATCCCTTGTGATGAACTCTCTTCTGCAATCTGCACTTCAACCTCTAGAATTTTGGGCTCTTCTACAGGGACACCCGGTGTCTCTTTAGGCATCTGGACTTACAGGTCCTCCATGTCTTGTATCAGTTGTGTAAGTGAAGGTTGAGGAAGTTGCTCGTCTGTAGGCAGTTGCTCGTCTATAGGAATTGTTGCAGTTGGCTCAGCCGCACTTGTCTGCTCGTCTGTAGGAACTTGCTCTGTCGTAGGGACTAAGCTTGTCTGCTCGTCTGCTTTGTCTCCAACTGTTGAAGTAGTCTTCTTCTCTTCTGCAATGTTCTCGACTACAGAGAACGGGACAATTTGTAACTCTGCTTCGTCCGCAGGTGTCTCAGCAGTGAGGTTCTCTACCTCTACTGCAGACACTGAGGTAGTCTGCTCCTGAGACTTAGTGGTCTACGCTACTGCAGTTGTGTCATCTGCTACAATTTCTTGAGTTGTTGGTTCTGCTGCAATAGTCCGAGGGACTCTTTCCCTAGCAACTTCATCAATGAGCTCATCATCAGTGAGATTATCTCCACGCTGATTTTCATCTCCACCATCATCACCACCTCCTAGAGATAGTGGTCTACCCACTTCTGGTCTAGAGAGGTACTCCTGGACTTCAACGGTTGCAGCTCAAACATGCTTGTCAATTATTCTTTTGAGCTTCAACCTTACTTCTGTAGAATGGATAAACTCAACTTGATGCAGTTGAGCTTGTTTATGCCTTTCGGTCTTTATTGTGGAGTCCTTTCAATCCAATACTCCACTAAAAAGGATGTAAGGCTCTTTTGGCCTATCCTTTGTTTGAGCAGTCTTTTGTTACAGTAGGACCATCTGCTCTATTTCTCCTTCTGTCATGTCCCTTATCAGTGCTTTGGATCCATCTGGATGAAAGGTGAACAACTGTCGAGGTCCTGATGGAATTATTTTTGGTCTGCTGCTGTTTGAGGTCTTCCTTTTCTTTGAAGGAGAAGCTGGTGGTAGTGTAGAAGCTACTCTCTTCTGCATCCTAGTTTGCGGAGCAGTCTGCTATGGAGTTGTCTGTTGAGTGGCTTTTTGTAGTGCAGTCTCTTTATGGATCTTTTCTGCATCTGCTTCAAAAGCTTCATCCATTTTTCTCCATTATTCTGCAAGCTATTCATCTTTTGTTGTGGGGATTGGCTCAGACACACTGCTCATTGTAGGTTTTATCCTCCTGAGTTTGTGCTTCTTGACAAATTCTTGCAACATTGCCTCCTTCTGAGGCTTTCCATAGAGAGCATCAGTTTATGCTCTACGCTCTTGGGCCTTCTTTCTCAGCTCTTCAACGTATTGAAGTGCTTCTTAAAATTTTCTTCTTTCCTCTGGGTCTTCTGCTTGTTCCTCAACTGCTCGAACTTCTTCTACTGTCCTAATGATCTCCAGCTCATCATCATCATCTTCATAAGGAACAACAGATATGTCAGTGTAGGGAATCAAAGTTGTTGATGTGGTGTACCTGTTGTATCTTCATTGATTGTTATCCTAGCTGTTGTAGTAGGGACTTCTTTTGGAGTTGAAGTATCAAGGGTTCGTAGTTTTGCTTCAATATCCTCAATCTTCTTTTGTGTGAAACCCCTTGCAAACATTTCCCTTCTGAATTCAGCTTGAGGACCCTCCTGAGTTTTATCAAAGCTCATCATTGAGCTTAGTATGAACTGTTGCAGGTTCTCATCTACACCTCCCCTTATGAACTCAAGAGCTACATTTGAGTCATGTAGAGCTGCTACTTCAGGAATCTTTGGGGGAAGTGTTCTTGAGGATGAGCCTTCCTCAACTACAGTGATTGGTTGTATCATTTGTTGTTCTGCAGGTTCTTCAATCTGCTGCTCGTCTGCACCTTCTTCACTCGATAGCATTACTGCACTCGTCTACAATACTCCAAGCGCAGTGGTCTGTACTGCTTCTTCAGTCCGCACGTTTACACCAATCTCCACTTCAATTGCTCTCCCTATGGCAGGTTCTTCTGATTCTTCAGAAGATTAGAGTATCAGTTTCCTTTTTGGAGGCTTAGAAACCTTTGGAATTATCTTCTTTTTGGGTTTCTCAGCCATTTGCTGTACTGTAGACTGTGTTGCAGACTTAGGTTGTGCTGCAGACTATGCCAGTGTGGTCTTCCTTACTTTTGCCAATCCTGATGGCAACCTACCAATTTTCTTGATGTCGATTTGCTTCGACGCCGTCCAAGGCCTTCCTCGTGCATTAGATAGCTTGAGTTTATTCTTCAGAATAATGCTGAGAACTCTGCCATAGAGGGGTTGTCTGCCCTTTACTGTAGTTGCTAATTGATACATTAGCAGACTTGCCCAGTTAACTTTATGCCTCATTAAGATTGCACACATGATTTCTTGTTTATCTTGTGTGATGTGGTCCTTGGAGTATCCTCTGGATATGATGACCTTTTTTACCACATCAGAAAGAAACTTGCGTTCCTTGGACAGGAACTTCTTTATGGTTCGGATTCCCTCCTTCTGATGTTCTATTATGAGCATAGCAAGTCGTCCTTGAGATACAATGGCAGAGGGAATGATCCTTGAACCTTCGTTGGGGTGCCTGAAGATTCTTGCCATGTCTTCGGTTGTGATCTTAATTGCCTCTTCTTGTAGGAGTATTGGATTTCTTAAAAGTTGTTCGAAACCCTAGCCTTCTCAATGAATTCCATCACTTCCTCATCAAAGATGTGGCTAGAGGTTTTACACAGATACTTTAATCCCGCTTCCAGGATGCATTCTGAGACTTCTCTAACTTCGTCGGACTCGTGCACCAGGGTTTCGAAAATCAACGACCACACCTGTTTTCAAGTCTTTTCTTGCTAAGCTCACTTATGGCTTTGATGATTTTGGGGGTGTTGAGAAGGTGGGTTTGTCGGCCATTGTAGTTTGAAAGAATCAAAAATTTACAGAGTTTTTCATAAAGAGTTTGAATTAAGAGTGATCAGAAAGAAAGTTGAAAGAGTTATCGCTTGAGAGAGCGTGGAAATGGAGAAAGAGTTGTAAAGTAAATTCTGAAATCATTCTCTCCGTTTTATAGTCACTGTATATTTTTATCGTTTAAAATAAAAAAATAACTGTTATATAGTTTCCTAAAATTACTCTTCCCTTTGCGAAAATCAAGGAGGTAATTATGAAACTGTTTCTTTCCAACAAAAAAAAAAAAAGCTGCAGTAGAGTGACACATCTCTTTAGTCTGCATGGCTTGTGCAGTAGAGCAGTAGAGGAAAGTCACTCGTCTGCATCACTTGAAAAATATTGAGTGCGTTTCAGGTAGTTTGTTCGTCTGCATCTGCACATGCTGTAGAGCAGTAGAGCAAAGTTACTCGTCTGCACTCTTTAAAAACATTAAACCCATTTTAAGAAATCTGCTCGTCTGTATTTGCACCTGCAGTAGAGCAGTATACATGGACATTTTACTCATTTAAATCTATCATGTCCACTCTCGTTTAAACATGATAAATTTATTTTCATCTAAGGGTTTTGTAAAAATATATGCAATTTTTTTTTTATGGAATGTATTCCAACTTTATGTGACCTTTCTACACATGATCTCTGATAAAATAATATCTGACATCAATATGTTTGATCCTCGAATGAAAAACAGGATTTTTTCAAAACTAGCCATTGTAGACGTGTTGTCACAAAATATGTTTGTTTTTGAAAACTTTAGCCCATAGTCTGCAAGCTGAGACCTCATCCAAAGTACCTGTGCAGCACAGCTTCCTGCAGCTATGTATTCTGCTTCGATAGTAGAGGTTGATACAGTGGTCTGCTTCTTGTTAAACCAAAAAATCATCCTTGCACCTAAAAATTGACATGTACCACTTGTATTTTTTCTCTCAACCCTGCAACCTGCAAAGTCTGCATCTGAATAACCAGTTAGCACGAAATCTGACTCCTTTCGATACCATATACCCAGATTAAGAGTTTTTTTGAGATATCTCAGGATTCTCTTAACTGCAGTATAGTAGGACTCCTTAGGATCAGATTGATAACTGACACAAACACAGATTGAGTATATTTGTAGTAATTGTATGTGCTCCTTATGTTTCTTAAGAAACAATGTGGTATCTACTTTTCTTCTTTGAAAGCCATTATTAGAAAGTAAGGTAGAAAGAGTTTCATACTACGTTTCGGAGCTTGTTTCAAGCCATAAAGGGCTTTGTCTAACCTGTAGACGTAATTTGGATGTTCAAAGTCTTCAAATCCAGGAGCCTTCTCGACATATACTTCCTCCTGTAGCTTTCCATTGAGGAAAGTGCTTTTGATATCCATTTGGAAGACTTTGAAGTCTTCATATACAGCATATGTCAGGAACATTCTTATGGCTTCTAATCTTGCAACTGGGGCATAGGTCTCATCAAAGTCTATAACGCCCCGGCAAAATCCTTGCTACCGGAACGTCACCAAGAACCGCTCTCCAGGCTGACAACTGGCCCCACAAACCAACACTAGTCCTTTCAGTGCGATTTGGCCTCACTTGCGCACACCCTGAGAAACTTCCCAGGAGGTCACCCATCCCAGCATTACTCCGCGTTAAGCACGCTTAACTACGGAGTTTTAAAGTGATGGGCTATTGAAAAGGAAGGTGCACCTTGTTGGTATAGGTAGTACAATCAAACCATTTAAGCATTTTCTTGGGGTATTATATACACCCCTACTTAAAGAATATGACGTCCTCGTTGCGACTTCAAGCACGACACACAGCCTCAGAACCTTCCCCTGCTAGGCGACTGACCTGATCCTCTTGTCCACAGGTCCAGTACGCGGTCGCAGGGTTGCTCTGATACCATACAGTAACGCCCCGGCCAAATCCTTGCTACCGGAACGTCACCAAGAACCGCTCTCCAGGCTAACAACTGGTCCCAGAGACCAACACTAGTTCTTTCAGTGCGCTTTGGCCTCACTCGTACACACCCTGAGAAACTTCTCAGGAGGTCACCCATCCCAGCATTACTCCGCGTTAAGCACGCTTAACTACGGAGTTTTAAAGTGATGGGCCACCGAAAAGGAAGGTGCACCTTGTTGGAATAGGTAGTACTCTTCAAACCACAATCAAGTGATGAAACCTCTTTAATCATGTATATGCTACTTAAAATGGATAAATACGCATATAAATACGTAATAACGTTAGGTTCATACTGAATTAACGCAGGGATTGAGACCGTGAGACGGTGTAGTCAGCGGG
>JAOVYX010000240.1:0-13831 GCA_035668315.1 Drosera spatulata | reverse complement strand
AGATATGCCAAAAAGTGTTCATATATAGTTCCATATTCTATGGCTACCTAGCAATATAGGTAAACAGTATGAGAAAACGGGCGAGATTTTAAAACTAAGACGTGCTACCTGTTTGCGAGTTGTTAGGAACACCAGGATCCTTGAGTTTAAATGTGTCTTGATGAAACTCCATAGCATGTCCAGCTTCTGATGAAGGGGGACTATAATAGCAGTTTCCTTCAAAAGATGAGGAGTGGCTGCGGTTGCCTCCTCGTGCACACTAACGTACTCAGGATCCTTCAAGCTGAGTCTTGCAAGATCCTTGACAGACTTCGTCTGTGTGGCCGAAAATAGCAAGGTTTGTCGATGAGTAGGCAACTGTGATATGATAGCATTCACTGCAGCCTTGAACTTATTATCCAGAACACGATCTGCCTCGTCCAGAACCAAAACCTGGGATAAATAGATATAATGTCAACAAGAAACAGTGAGAATCTCCGATGAACTATGATAATTGACTAAAACGCACTCATAATTATAAGCTATAAAAAAGAATGTCATGATGTAGGAAGTGAAAGCGACAAACAAGGAACAAACTGTAGAAGAACCATCAGAGAGCAGATGCGTGTTAAACTTTTAAACATTTACAGAAGAAAATCCATGCAGTTTAACAAGTTCTGCTGAAAAAAAGAACCGACCTAAACATGACATTTAAGGCTTTCAAGTACTAAGATGAGCCATGAAAAATGGATGCTAACGTGTGCACAAGGAGTAAAAAAGAATCTGCTCCACGTACACCATAGTTGCATGTAGCTTCTGCAATACCAACAAATGGCACAAGAAGAAGAGGATAGGGGAAGCGTGTTCAGAAAAGGAAAATCAAATTGACCTGAAGCTGTGAACAATCAAAATTTGGAGTCTCGTCCATATGCTGAAGCAGCCGGCCAGGAGTGCATACCAATATATTCAGCTCATTAACACGCTCTTTCTCAGTATCTACACCCTTGCGACCACCAGTAAGGAGTCCGGCACTAAAACCATGGTACTTACCAACTAAGTTCAGCACACCAAAAATTTGACTACCCAAGTCTCTTGTTGGAGAAAGTATGATGCAGCCAACCCCATCCACCGGACCCCATCTCTCTCTGTGCAGCTTCTCCAAGACCTATAATACACAATTGTGCCAATAAACATACATCAGGATGTTTTGATAAATTCGGCAGAGAAGGCAAAATTGATTTTCACAAACGGGAACTGTTCCAAACGAAGTTCCAAAATGCCTAATAATTTCGCCGCCACCCAAGATTACTCTATAGTAGATTTCTAATGCCATGTCAGCAGATCAAGTCCTGTGTTTGTTCCACTCAACCAAAAGTTCATCATAAGTCATAACTGGTACAGCTCGCAAGCTTTACCTCCAACTCTCGAAGCTACGAATATTAACATCAATCCTCATTAGAATAGCAAAGAAAAAACATGCTAAATCTCCAACCCCGAATAAGCTTGAGCTTAAATTCAGCATCAACTCACATCACAAATTCACATATTACACCTCAACTCAGAATTTCCAACCACCAGCAAACTGACATAACCCCATTAACACATAACTTAAAAAAAAAAACGACAGCTTTATACAAAACTCAACATCAACCCCAGCTAGATTTCGACCCGAATTTCGGTCACAACTTGAGAAAACAACAGCTTGTCGCATAATTCAACATCAATCAACCCAAGCTCATTTTCCACACGAATCTTGATCGCAGCTTAAAAAGAAAAAAGAAAAACAACAGCTTTTCATCGAATTCAACCTCAACCCCAATTTCGATCAAAGCAACACCAACTCCTCCTCAATCACCAAACATTGAAATAAGTACAAACCAATAACCCAATGATCTCTCAACTAACTCACAGGGATAATAAAAGCGAGAGTCTTCCCCGATCCGGTCTTCGCTGCCCCAAGAATATCCCTCCCACAGAGTGAATGCGGCAACGTCGCCCTCTGCACATCAGTCATCCTCACAAACTTCCCTTCCTTCAACCCTTTCTTCGTCTTCTTCGATATCGGCAACTGGCTGAACATCTCGCACCCCGCATAGCTCGAAAACACCACCGAATCCTTGCCATCGCCATTGCCCTTGATTCGACCCACCTTGGATTTCTCCGGCAATGGAGGGAGTGAGAGGGGGTTCGAACCCTTGTCGGGTTTCTTCGATTGGATCCATTGGGTTAGGGTTTCGATCTCTTTAAGCTCTGATTCTCGCCGCTGGAGCTTGATTTTGCGGCTATTGAGTTTGGGACGTCGCATTTTGAGGGTGGGTGTGGTGTGATTTGGAAGCTTGAGAAATTAGGGTTCGGCGATCAGTGGGGTAGAGTGAAAAGAACTCTCTCAGCATATAGGAGCACTCAAGAGCTGGGCGTAAACCTGGTACAAGACGGTCCGATTTTTCATCGTTTTCGTCCCTTCCTAATATCTTCGGGTCTTAAAATATCGTCCCGTTTGTTCCAAATCTTCGATCCTATTTTTAGATTTTTGATTCTTTTGATATGAACATAAAATTTTTAAAATAAGATAAATATCTTCTAAAAATTTAAAGTTTCAACACTTGATAAATGTATTTAGTAATCAAATATAATGATTAGAAGACAAAAATTGATAGAAGAAATAAAATAAGTGACAACTCATTCAAAATTAAGGTTGCTTTAGTATTACACGCGACATCAACATTTGTAAAGGTTATCGTTTAAGTAACAAACATTGAAATTTTAAAACGATTGAAATAATATCAATAGAAAATGCATAAGTTTAAGTAAAAGGGTGAATTTACATAATTAAATGACATCAATATTTAGTTTAAAATAATCAAATTTAATTATCTCCTAGAAAATATAAGCATTTTTGTCGTTAGATGAGCAATAATAATCCTCCAACTATAAGTAACCAATAAAGTCAAGATCAAAAAATTATTTTACTCGTTTCGGTTTAGTTCGGGACAATTGGGACGGTTCTTGCAATCTTGTCTCGTCTCGTATTGACTCGTTTCTTAGATTCAAAAATTCTCGTCCCGTACACTCTTGATCGGTATGAGTTTGGTACGACTGATTCAGTCCAGTTCTCGATCGGATCGATCCGTCGAAAAATTTTACACACCCCTACTCAGAGCACTCACAGTAAAGTCCCCACACGAGTCTCTATCTTCGCATATAGTGAATCCTAACAAAAAAATCAAACCCAATGGATTTCTCATTCTTTTTTTTTATCTTCGTAGCATTCTTCATATTTATTTTTGTTCTTCATATGTGGGGAAATAAAAAGGTGTTTTCTATCCTACTTTTTTATCACCATGTGGAACGCCTCGACTTCCACGTCTTGAAAGCACGTGAGCGTTATGTCGTCACGGACTCAATCCGTGACAAGAGCAAGTAACGCTGATGGGTTTAGAAGTATAGAAGACAAGAAAAACCAACTAAACAGTTATATTACATAATTGTGACAATAACATTTAATTCATAAAATTACAGTCTGTTTTCAATAGTCAAAATATAATCAGTTACATTACAATTATCTCCGGTCCGCTTTCAATAAGTTTTCAATAAGTTTTCAGTAAGCTTTCAGTAAGCCTTCAGTAAGTTTCAGTAAACTTCAGTAGACTTTCAGTAAGCCAAAATCTATCAGTTTAGTTACATTATTCAATGATCCAATTTATTACAAATCCTTACATCACATATTCCGATGCTGCATCGCCAAAGATAGATTTATATTACATTATTCGTAAAACACATGGGGTAGCTATATACATGCAACCATCTCTTCTACTGAACACGATCATCAATCTGTTGGCTATCTGCAAGCGAAAAGTATAACCCGTGAGTATAAAACTCAGTAACCTAGAGTATATGAGTTTCGTTTGCAGGACACTCCCCGACTATGGCAAATCGGTAAGTTTCAGTAAAACATTTTCGTAACTTATAGAAAATTTGAATGCCATATCAAACAGTACTTTCTTTTATACGTCTTCATATCTTTTCTGTCTTTTTATTTTTATTACCACGAGTCCATGACTCGACTTGAAAGACAACTACAATACATGACAGACTCAGAGTACAACGCTAATACGTCAATTGTCAACCGGGCTATCCATGAAATTATGTTTCCGCACCTACATGGTTTGTGCGTCGCCTTGCACCTTAAATGCGCATTCAATGAGACATCGAATATCTGCATTGAGATGATTTGGGCCTCCCCGCAGAGAGTCACCCGTGACCTCGCCACGACGACGTTGAAGCCGTTGAATGCATGCTAAAAAGATGGGGATGCCCATCGCTCTTTACCTAGTTTCTTGTCCGAAACGATGACTCGAAGGATAATATTTTTACACAGCCATCCAAGCTTCTTTAGAGAAAATAAGGAATGATCCTCATGGATCCAAGAAGGGACATTAAGTACGACCTTCTTCATGACAAATTCCAAAGGATATAAATATTGGTCACATCAGACCTAGGAAGGGATGCCATGCTCAACCTTATTAACATTTTCAAGGAGAATGACTAACGATCCAACAGATCCAAAGGAGGAACGCGCAATGCTCAACCTTCACTTCTCAGGCATACATATATATTGTTTGTTCGTTTTCATTAGTTCATATCGCCAAGATAGTGAAACCAAGCTATACGTTCTCGTGACCTTTTTATTTAAGTATTTAGGAAACGTTTTTATTTATTTCTCGAGAGGGGATTTATATATTCTAATGGTGCGTATTCTAATCCATTTCAACCCGAATGATCCACATCACATATCAAACATACAAAACGATCATCCCCGAACGCGATCCTAATATTCAGGCTTATTATTACCACCCGATCTTCCCCATGGAATATTCAGTATCCTTTCAGTACATACCTTGTGATCAAGAATAACTCATCATATCTCCACCCCCAAGTATACCATATATATAACAAAGTACGTTCATAGTGTTTTGGGATTATAATTAGCATTATTCAACATCCGCATGTGCCCATGTAGGTACCCATATATACATTATCGAAACCCTAGTTCCGTTATCGCTTCAATGCATCAATCAAGCAAATAAACATATCATCGTCATCCTGGTGGTATCCTTCTTATCATAACCATTATAACACTTTATATTGATGAAATATTAAGCCCGAGAATGATCGAGAGGGGTTAGGTTACTTTTAAAACGTGTTTAACCCTAGTTTTACTTAGGGTTAAAGAAGCCATTAGAAACCTTAGAATCTTTGACACCCAAGGTCACCGCTCCGCTGTCCAGCCATTGTTACTGTTCTTTCCCCGTCGTCGTCACTGCCGATGGCCGGAAAAGTGGCTGGATGTCACTGGAAGGCGTCGGTAAGGCGTTTTAAGGCTTGTTTACGTTCCAACTTTGATACCCATGACACCCGTTGTCATCAAAGTATTTCGTTTTGCTCTGCCACACTTTGTCACCGCTGCTTATCAGAATTTGGCCGGAATTTGACCGGAAAAGCTTGTTATGTAAAGTTTCCTCGTCGAAGCTTCATGGAGAGACGTGGAGGGGCTGCATGATCACCTTTCCTCACCTTGGGAGGGTTCTTGGGAGTCACTGGAGGTATCCGGACGTGGCAGCGGGGCTGTTTTGCGGTGGTTGGTGGGTGGCGAAGGTGGTGAGGTGGTGGCGCGTCTTGGGCGGCGTGGAGAAGAGGACGGGTGGTGATGGATGATGGCGTGCTATGATGGTGATGAAGAAGAGGAGAGGAGGGCGGTGGTTGTGGTGGTGACGGTGGCCGTAGTCAGAGGTGGCGGTGGTGGCGGTTCTCGTGGTGGTTTGGCGGTTTTGGTTCGGTGGCGAGACAAGGACGGTGAAAGGGGGGTTGCCTAGGGATGATGGCGGCGCGTCGGGGAGGATGATGGTGGTGCTCTGGTGGCGGAGACGGAGGCGACGTGATGACGATGATGAAGGCGATGGGTGGTTCGATTGATGGTGCTATCGGCCAGCGGTGGTGTGGCGTGAGGTTGGTGGTGGCGGGAGTGTGGAGGCGGCGGTGGCTTGGTGGCCGGCGAAGATGAGTGGAGGAGAGGAAGGTGCGGCTGAGGACGGGTTTGCAGGGGAAGGAAGGAAGAAGAAAGTGGTGAGGGAGGACAAGCGCAGAGCCAGCTTGTTGCAAATTCAGTGTACTCCTAATGTACACTGAATTCATTTCGCGTGCGGGAAAGGTTTTTGCAGGCAGGAAAAACCTAGGCGGAGCGAAAGTATACCCTTAATAAGTTTTCGTCAGATTGTTATTTATTCTAATTTTATAATATTGATCTTTTATTAATTAATTCATGACTATTTAATTATCTCAAAAAAATTAATATCATACTTCTTTTTAATAATATAAATTTTCTGAGATTAAAATTGTTACCCCTAACGTGCGATATTCCTAACGTTATAACGCTACTGATTCGTTAATTTTACTCGTGCGTTATAACGTTATCAATTCGTTATATTTATTTATTCGATATAACGTCACTCGTTATGTTATAATGTTATAACGTTACTCGTTCGTTACATTTATTCATAACATTATATTTATTTGCGTGTTCATAATATACGAACTTTACGTATATTAAAAGAATGAAAATACAGACGTACTTTGCGAATATTTAAACCTTGATTTCTATGTACTTATTTTTTATATTTTTAAATAGCGAAATTTTCGGATTATTAATTACATCGTGTCACCAAAACATCTTTTCTTTATCCTTTTGTTCTTTATCTTGTTTTCGTGTCAAACGCGAGTTGTTCGAAGATTGTTGGTAATTTTTAAAGGGCTTCATCAATGATATTTTTCAAAAATAAAATTTTTGGAATCAATCAGGAACAAAAAAAAAATTGTTTAGATGCTAGAAATTTAATTGATAATAATTGTAAAACAAAAGTGGAATATTATTTCATCATGGGTTTCAATTTTTTTGACTGAAAGGCAATGTTTTTTTTTTTTTTTTGGTCCAATTGATTGTGCTATTTTTGTTAATTGCTGAAAAAGTTATCGAAAAAATTGATAAAAGATTAGAATATGAAAATAAATATAAAAGCTTTATATATCAAAATAATAATAAATCGATATAGGGAATCTGTTGTATGACAATGTCAAAATCTGGATCCCTATACAAAAAGAATGATATTATAACACAATGAAATAAAAATAAGATAAAAAAACTGTTATAAATGGTTTTCAGTGAAATCCCCACACGAGTCTCTATCCTCACATGTAGTGAATCCCAACAAAAAATCAAACCCAATGGATTCTTCATCCTTTTCTTTATCCTTATAGCATTTTCCATATCTATTTTTGTTCTCCATGGGAAGCAAAAAGATGTTCCCTATCCTACTTTTTCATCGCCATGTCACCAAATCATCTTTTCTTTATCCTTTTGTTCTTTACCCTGTTTTCGAGTTAGACATGAGTTGTTTGAAGATTATTCGCAATCTTCAAAGGACTTCAACAATGATATTTTTCAAAAACAAAATTGTTTAGAATCAACTAGGAACAAAAAAATTGTTTAGATGCTTGAAATTTTATTGATAATAATAGTAAAACAAAAGGTGGAAAATTATTTCATCATGGGTTTCAATTTTTCTGACTGAAAGGCAAGGTTACAGGATTTTCTTTTATGTTTTTATGCTTTTATGTTTTTGTTTTCTATTTTTTTTTGGTCCAATTGACTGTGCTGGTTTTGTTAATTATTAAAAAAGGTATAGAAAAAGTTGATAAAAGAATTAGAATATGAAAATAAATATAAAGAACTTGTATATCAAAATAATAACAAATCGATTTAGAGAATTCATATAACGAATTTGTTGCATAACAGTTTCAAAATCTGAATCCATATACAGAGAGAATGATATTATAACACAATAAAGTAAAAATAAGGTTAGAAAAACTGTTACGACTAGGTCTCGCAGCGGAGTCCCCACACGAGTCTCTATCCTCTCATATGTAGTGAATCCCAACCAAAAAAAAAAAATAAAAAAAATCAAACCCAATGGATTCCCCATCCTTTTCTTTATCCTCGTAGCATTCTCCATATCTATTTTTGTTCTCCATGCCTGGGAAGCAAAAGAGTGTTCCCTATCCTACTTTTTCATCCTCATGTCACCAAAACATTATCTTTTCTTTATCCTTTTGTTCTTTATCCTGTTTTCGTGTCAGAATTGTTCAAAGATTGTTCGCAATCTTCAAAGGGCTTCAACAATGATATTTTCCCAAAGCAAAATTGTTTCACTACAAAAAGATTGTAAATTAGCGCAGTTCAATTCAGTCGTAAAAAAGATTTTCCAATCGATTTGCGACAGAATTGATCTATACTTAATTGTCTAGTAGCTATCCTAATTTTGCGACAGTCCTGTCAAAATTTGACAATACTTCGATCGTAAAATAGTGATAGAAAAAATATCCGTCGTAAGTTTGGTTTTGATACCTTAGGACTGTCTTATTGCCGTCGCAACTTTACGACAGAACGGTCGCAACGTTGCCACGGAACGATCGTAACTTTGCGGCGGATACTGATTTGTTGTCGCAATTCTTATTTTCCCAAAAGGGATTATTTTGCGACAGTTTCGGTCATAAATTTATAACAGAAACTGTTTTTCCATAAATTTTAATTTTTCGAAAAAAAAAATACTGACAAACTAGCTTGCGCCTGCCATATACACGGAGATACAACCCCATCATACATTTTGTGGATAAGCAACTATCCATATAAAAAACCAATATCCAACACAAGAATATCATTAAACAAAAATAATATGAAATACAAAATACATAAATCCTAACAAGAATACCATTACGGGCCACTAAAATACACTAGTTTGTACAGGGTGGTGAGTCCGGATCTCGTAGTTGGTGAGGAGGACGATTCAGCGGATCGGATCCGCACTGAGTCAGCAACTGCGCCAGGCATTCCTCCATCTACGTAAGAGCATCCACCCTTGCTGTTAAACTCGCGTTGCTCTCCTCCAGGACGGCGACTCGAACACTCTCGGAAACAGTGCTATTACGAGAACAAAGAGTCCTTTGAGTAGTACATGGTGGTAGCCGAGTCAAGGCCATAAACGCGGCCTTTCTTGCACCCTGCCGTCTTGAGGTACGTCTGGCTTTGTGCGTCGTTGATCTCATCTTCGGTCAGCTCCGTACCGGGCTCCCTTCAAGCACGTATCTGATCTATCAGCTTCTTTTTCAGTGCAGAATGTTGAACTTGCAAAATTATCCGAAGCACTTATAGAGTCATTCTATTTGATCCGACTTAAAAAAATACAAGGATATAAGATAAAGAGAAAAAACTAAATTATCGTCGTCTCCTTAGATTTCTCATCGCAACAAACAACCTCTCCTGGCTGCATGTCCTTTTTCGCATGTGTTTTTTCAAACACCTCCATTCTGTTTGGTTTCCTCTTCAGTTCCTACTCCTGCCAATATCGAATAAAAGATGTCAAACAAAACATATTTAAAAAAAAAAAAAAAAAAAACACTTACAGATAAGGTTGTTAAATGAACTAAAATATATTTACCATCTTCTTAGCTACATGGAACGTCGATACAGATCCCTTGCTGTGCTTCGCCTCCCCCTTACTCCTGTTCTCTTGACCACGCTCCAAACGGGTCTTGAACTTGGGATCCTTCCGGAGGACTTTCAGCTGACCCTCCGTTTCGTCATCGATCCACGACACCTTATCACCGCTCATGATCACCCTCCTCTGTCGGTATATGTGATCCCGGACGTGGTCGATTATCTTTCCCCTCCACGCCTCCCGCACCATAACGATGATATCGTGCCTCCAACGATATAGATCTTGTATTGCCAAAAATAAAATGTTTTATTAAGAAATCAAAAAAATGAATAAAATTATTGAAAGTTTGCTATTATTTAATCTTATCCTAAAATATGCCCACATCTGTCCCTGGCACATGTCGGAATATCCCTCCAACACGTCCACGGACCGCAGTAGCAACTCTCAAACGACTCTGTGACATGAGACACTACAGAGTGATCATCAAACCTGAAAGAAAAAATCATTAGTACAGGATATGACAAAAAATTATATACATGAATTGAAAAAAAGATACAAAAAAGAAAAAAGAAAAATAATAATAGAAAATACATACCATATACCATCGGGGTTTAAAGTCAGCCTAAGACGGCCGCCACCATCATACCAATCATTATACTCATATCGAACGGATGAATGCACCCGAAAAACCCAAACTATAAAAAATTAAATCTACAAAACTACATGCATCCAAGATTATGCAAATAAAGGACGGAGAAGTTAGATAGCATACCTCATGCAGCTATCAAAGCTCACAGATATGCTTGATTGCAGCCAAATACCTTCGATTTTATGCTTGATTCATCCCAGATCCAAAATCGAATTTCTTTTTCTTTCTAGTCTGGGAAAATTGATTTCTCTCGAAAAGAAAGAATGGGATTTGTTTTTTTGATTTGGTATTTGGTGTAAACGGCGTTAAGGAAGCTTTAAACGAAGAGCGTATTTTTGCACATTTTGAAACATTAGGTGGGTTAAATGCCTTCGGGCGAAACTTTTGCTGGATTTGGTGTAATTTTCCCATATTGAAGTTATCCACACGTGACTTACACTATGTTTATGTTGTAGAAAAGCTCTGTTTTGGTGCTAAGACCCGGTCATATATGAATTCTTCTCGAACTTCAAATGAGGAGTTCGAGTCCTAATAAGTAACAAGTATATGATCTTCCATAGCAGGTCTACCTAACAATGTGCTAACGATACATCACATTGGAATCTGACCCGATGACACATCGCAAATGTACAGAAATGGAAACACATAGCTCAAAGGAAGATGCCTATTCATCCACTAGACAGCTACAAGTTCGGAGTCTGATGTTGTTAGGTTTCAACTTTGAACATACAAAAGGAAACACATAGCCCACTCAGGCAATAGAACCCGAAAAAGCCTAACATTCCCTAACATAGAAGTACTACACAAGGCCAAAAAATGAGGCGATCAAGATCAATCTACTTCTTCGAGTCTTCTTCCTTCATCTTTTTCTCCCACCTGCGCTTCTTATAGTCGAGCAACATCTGCGGCATTTTCTTCATCAGTTCAGCTGTATTCGCTCTTTTCTCCGCCGCTATCCTGTCACATTTGTGCCCTTTTCTTTTTGTTCTCATCTCCTTCCTCGCTGGATCATATGGCCAATCTTGGCCAGCAAGCAGGACTTCCTTCCTGAGTCTAGCTCGGCGGCGACCACTGATGCCGAGCTGCTTCCATGCCCCGAGCTCCCAGTAGCCCCAGACACCCTTACAGAGTTCAGTTTTGTATTTAGCCAATTTTTCACGCCATGGATATTGGTACTCACCCACAGCCTTTGACACTGCTTTTACAGCATTGTTCGCCATTACTCCTCCTCCTATGATCCGCTGAGCGTACACAAAAGCAAGACAATGAACAGATTCAGCCAATTGGTCAACCAAAAGTAAGCGCATAATACGAAGAAAGAACCCAAAGACAAGTAGCACAACGAGTAAATGTCTGCATATCTAAGAACAAAGCGAACACATAACCTAAGCCTTGAAGATTAGTGGTGGTGTTGGGTATGGAAGATTTAAGATGACGAACAAGGAGCCAACTCCTAGACCCGGTTCATTGCAGCCTAACGCACTCTAAAGTTGGCAGTAAAACGTAGCAACAATTGTCGAAATAAGGCATTTCCCTGTTCTGATTAATTCAATCAAACAAAGCCCTTCAACTAAAAAAAGTATTCACTCGTCAAGTGAAATAGGTTTGAACCTACAGAATCTGACCAATGTTTCATTAATTTAGAATGTGATGAAATCATAATATTGTTCAAAATTTCAATATGAACTGTTTCAATAATAAACAAAATTAGGTAACAACGTAATATGGACGTGCAATCCATTAAGGGGATTAAGCAGGAGTGTGGATGACACTCAATCCAACGTTTAACACAAAAACATTAGACTAGAACTTGGCCTAGTTTTTTAGGTTTATCTTCAACACTTCAATCATTAGAAAAGGTCCAATCCGCCAACAATCACAAACTTGCAAAGTAGATTAGCCTACCTTAGAAAGAAAAATTCAGCTAGCTTGACAAGCAGGATCTAACCTAACCGGAGAGAGGAAAATTCAACATCAACCGACTAGGAAATGAACACCGATTAACCCTCAATTCTCCATGCACCAACTCACAGAAATCAGCAATAAAAATTAGGAAAACCTCATCCCATCTTTACCAACGTCCCATTTGCATGTCAGGATGAAGAAGCACGTTCACCATCAATAGAATCAAATGTGGTACAGAAAGAAAGATTTTAGAGACTCTGTCCTAGACTCCTATCGTTTCTCCACATCAAAGTCAGAGAACTTGGACAGGCTGAAAAAATCATGAATAACCGAAAATGTCTCCGTTCCCCTCACACCTTGGCATGCTTCTTTCACCTAGCTGGGCTTAAATATGTTTTTCAAGCTTATGGCATAAAATTAGGGTAAAAGACATTGATAATACTATGCCGCATTTTCCATTGACAATTTCAGATGTGAAGGAATGCCAATGATGAAGAGTAAAAACTATCCACGAAAAGAAGCTTCAAACCTAGAGCCTCGCCTCATGGACACGGCAAGTCTTGGTACCCAAAACTAACTCATTCTTGCTTGACCTAGAAATCTAACTCGAGTCCTAATAAAGGAACAGATCTTTGACCTCATACATATAGAAACAAACAAGCAATCAAACTACAAAAAACCTAGAATTGCAGACAAAACCTCAAATGAATTGAGAACCCAAAGTGATGATATTCTAAACTAATGAATAATGATGAACCCGAGTGCCAAGTGGACACTACAGACAGTCAATGGATAATGAATAAGTCGAGATCATCCACAATAAAAACGTCACACAAAATGAAATCAATCCAACATCAACATAACAAGCTCAAATCAGGGTGGGAAGCAGAAAAAGCTCTTGACTCAAATAGTGCAACACTATCTCGTCTACATTTCCTCGCAAATGAATCACGAAAGCTTGAATCTATGCATCACACATCAAGCATATCTATAATCAAAACAAGGAGAACATTAAAACAAAGGGGGGGAAAAACACATCAAGAGCAAAACACACCGATTCGCAAGAGCAAAGAAACGAATCAATCCACACTACACAATACCCAGAAATCTTGATTTTTCAAACCCTAAATTCTCATCCCACGCTTTCCAGTACACTCAACAGCGGAATCACACGGTGAAGACTGCAACAACATTCACACATTCTACTCCAAATCCAAATTCATTAGAGAGATCTGAGAACTCTAATCCAACAAAAATACAATAAAAAACTAAGAGAGTACAGAAACACAGCAATTCCATTCACGCAGAAATCGAATCGAATCGATAATTTCATGGTGAAAATTTGAGAAACATAATACGACGTGGAGTGTTGATTTATACCACGGCCTTCGCCGAAAATCGCTGCCGGAAACCACCGTCGAATCGCCGCCGCCGGCGAAGTTCCGGAGGTGAAAAGCGTAGCGAGAAAATGCAAATGCTTATGCAAGTAAACTGAGATGCACAAGTTAACGGGTTCACAGTTACGTCCCAGGTAGTGCTAATTACTACCCCCAACAGTGCACATCCCCCGGCGGCCCCATATTCTTTCTTATATAATATTTATAATTTTTTATAATTTTTAATATATATATATCAAAAATTAAAAATAAATATGTATTTAAACTATACACATTAATATCTACAAAATAAGATCAATATTGAATATAAAAAAAATTCATTACATTATAAATAAATACATATTAATAATACT
>JAOVYX010000239.1:0-13831 GCA_035668315.1 Drosera spatulata | reverse complement strand
CCATAATATTCATTCCGATCAAGCGATCATGAGTGTGCAATTTTTGCTGAACAATCAGCCAAGCTAGGAAAGCATGCCGTGGGATGTTTCCTTTGAACCAGATCAGTTTGTGCCAGAATACCTTAGGAGCACGGGTTCGTAAGTGGTTCCATGCTAGGGCTGTGGAGAATACCTTTTCATCCCATAAACACTTATCCTGGCCACCATAGATCATAGGAAGGGGGGAGTTATGCAGCAACTGGTGTATAATAACAGGAAGCTGCCACTGCTGGTTATGAATAAACGAAGACAACTTCGAATCCCTAGGTATCCTTGTGTTATAAATAAAAGTATTCGAAACAACAAGGTACAAGGGACCAATTTGGGACCAAGCATCATACCATAAGTTAATACTCCGGTCATCCCCAACCTGCCATCGAACTTGACTTTGAGCCAACAGTCTTAGCTGTAGTATTTGCCTCCAACACCAAGGGCTGCCATAGAACCCTCATTCTCATATCCATTAATTGCATTATAGTATTCATTGACGATTTGATTTTAATAAGTACACTCTTAATTTTAGTTACGTTCATATCGCATTATCGTATAATTAGTACTCAACCAATAATCATCAACCCATACGATCACTCCATACATCATCCTTATCTCCCAAACTCACCACAACCTACGGATCATCGTCTCCGTACAGTCGCAAACCCCGTCAGTTCACATCATCAATGCATCCCCGTCACATATCAACAATAATTTATCGCGTACAGGCTCATATCATAAACCAAGGGAATTAGAAGGGGGTTGGGTTACCTAAATTCGTGGATTGGCGTGTGTGGTGGTGGTTGGTTAGTGGCGGACTGGAGTGGTGTGCTGACAAGGCGACGGAGCTGGCGGCAGGGGGACAGCAGCTGGTGGCGGAGGTAGGCAGTTGGGCAACGATGGCAATGGCCGGCTCGGCGGTGGCGGTGGGCTGGCTGGGGTGGCTGAGGGGCTGGTGGCGGCTTGGGGTGGGGCGGCTGTGGTGGAGGGCGACAGCGTGGGCGGTGTTGGCGGGGAGGGGAGAGAAGAGGAATGCGGAAGGAAAGGGAGGCGGCGGCGGCGTTCTGCAGCGACGCGACGATGGGTGGCTTCGGCAGTGGCCTGGGACGACGTCCAGCAATGGCACGAGCGAGGAAGAGGGGAGAGGGAGAAGGAGGAAGGGAGGCGGTGGCAGTTGGTGGTGGTGAGGGGGGGCTGCGCGAGGAAAAAGTGGAAGAGGGTAGGGAGAAAATTATCGGGAACGGATAAGGGGACACATGTGTCGTCCCGTGATTGGCCGGATTATGATAGTTTGAGATTATGTTATCCTTTAGGTTTATATTCGGTATAATTATTTTAACTGTTCGTTGAATTAAATATATGAATATTCTCAGAATTTTATAACGAGTTCGTATTTATAGTTAAAACGACAATCCGGAAAAATAAAATTTTCAATTTATTACAGTGGAATGGTGAGAGTGGTGGTGGGTGTGGTGAGTGCGAGCGATGGAAGAAAAGGGAGGTGGGAAGTGAGAATTAGGTAAATGTAAAAATTATCCCGTTCCGTCCACGATACGTCTGGTTCCGTCTATTATTCACCCAATTTCGTAATATTTATTCATCGATAATTTATTTGCATCACATATATGAAATTATGACTTCTCGAGTCATAATCCATTATTTATGGGATTAAATCAATGGCCCTATCGTGTAACGTTTATAACGTTATAACGTTATTCGTTCGTAATATTTATCGTCGCAACGATCATTTAATTACTCCAAATATTCCATCATCATATTTGATTTAACAATCAAATATTTTCTTAAATTTAAATATATAACCTTTAAACACGATTTATTTTAAAATCTTAACGTTATATATTCGTTTCTAAATTCCCAAAATTCTTAAGTATTACATTTATAGTCAATCATTCTGCAAGGATGGGGTACCTTAGTAACCAAATGAATGACAGTTAAGTTGATATCTTGTAAAATGTGGCCATACCTAAAAAAATTGAGCATTGCATTAGTGACCTCTTCACCAATAATGTGTCATGCTTTCATGAAAAAACAAGTTGAAAATCTATCAGCCCCTGGAGCTTATTGATCATCAATAGGAAACAAAGCTTCTTTGACATCTGCAGGACAGAAGGATCTGACCAACTCCTCATGTTGATCAACTGTCAGGCAGCTTTGTTGAAACATGTCCTAAGAAATTGATGATAAACAAAACAATTTCAAAAGAATCATAAAAGCAGCAAAGTTATGACCCAAGGACGGAATAGTAAAGGATAACAAGGCAGCAAAGTACAGATGATCAACGTCAGTAGAGTGCAGTCATACTAAGTGTAACCTCTGAGAGTCAGACAAGACAGCAAGGTGAAAACAAAACTCCACAGATCAGCAGACCTGGTGAACAAAGCTGAGTGTTTCGTAAAGGAAAGTTTAAGCAGCAGAGCTCAATACAGGACAAAAGAGAATGCGTCACTATAACAGTTTTCACAGATCGTTTTATTCAGGTCGTTTTTAGAAGCATTGGAAGTTGACGCTGGACTCTTCCTAATCGAAATCGACGACTGAGATTATTTGAAAGGAAAAAAGAGGCAACAGCTAGTGAAAAGAGCGTTGCCTATAAATAGATGAAGTGCAGTAAGGTTGAAGCTAGTTCTGAATTCCGAGAAATAGCAAGTGTTGACTGTGCTGATAGAAATCTCTCTACCTGAACAAGTACTACATCCAAAGTATACACAAAAGCTCATATTTACTCGAAGGGTGTCCCGAAACTAAAGGCTAACTGATAGGTGGAAATCAGGAGAGTTTTAGTAAGCTACCCAAGAAAGGTGTTCAGTAGAAGACTGTATCATTTGTGTATACTCTATAAGCTGGTTAAGGATTAACCAAAAACCCAACACATAGTGAAATATCTCTTAGTTAATCACACTGATCTTTAAAAGAAGAGTGGACATATGCTTTAGAGTTTCATTTGAACTCTATCGTCAGAACCACTATAAATCCGGTGTCTTTATCTTTCTTGCATACTTGTTGCTTTCCTAACATAATCTAATATAACTGAATTTGAGATTGATTAATCTAAGAAACTGGTGAAGAGATAACTGTTGTATCTTGAAACCCAATATCCAACAGACAGCAAAGCTAAGCTAAATAGTAAGCAAAGTTACTGATTCAACTCTACTGATACATCATCTTTAGAGAAATAAATCTACCCCCTTTCTAGGTTTATTTTCTCATTTTAGGTCCAACAAGCTTTCCTCTTTTATCACTTTAGGATCAGGACCAAGTTTGCTTGTACCCTTGATACCCAGCATCCCCTTGATGAAACTAATGGCCTAATGGCTTCATCATGGATCTTGCTTTCCTCAGTGAGCTGTTGCCCACTATCATTCTCAAGGTAAAGTATCTGGGCATCTTTCTTCTGCTCTTCTGGATGCTAAAAATAACTACTATTTCTATCCATCAATCACAGCCATTCCTCCTTGATATATTGTTTTAGCATATCATCCTATTTCGGGTACATAAGAAGAAGTTGGCTCCTGCATAATCTCTTCTTCTCTTATAAATCAGCTGAGTACTGATGTCCCAGCTCAGACTGAAGCTGTGCGAGTTCTAACTCAGGATCCCTGATCTTTTCAGTGACCCCATTTTAATCATTCAGATTGAGAGATCCTAAATCCCTTCTCATCATCCTCAATTTCTGTATTATACTGTACATACGATTACCCTCAATATGAACCTGTCAATGCTTTTGAACAATGGTGTCAAAAGTAGGATGTTTAGACCAAACATTCATGAACCTAAAAGGTTGAGGGGAGGACTTCTTTTGCAAGATCCTCAATAACATAAAGGAATTATCTGAGATACCACGTTCATTAAAATGAACATGGGAAGAGGGATAATTTCCATTCCACATTCCATTTGCCATGAATCTATCTAGCTTTACATTCATCCAACTACGCTCATCTTGATTATTAGTCCAAGTATGGAAACATCCACTATTAAAAACATCCTTGAAACCACACGACAACATACTGTTTGCAAGCTCAGTACAAGGCATGACATGTAATCCCTGATGGCCAACCTTTTCCTCTATGTTAATAAAAGCATTAAAATCTCCTGCAATAAATCAAGGACCTGAAATTCTTCTACTAAGTTTCACCAGATCTCTCCACAGCTTTATCCTGGCTGAGCTACTATTAGAAGCATAAATGATAGTCATAGCAGCATTCACCATTTTATCAGACGAGATAATTCCACAATGGATGTATTGGTCAGAACATTCAATATATTTCACATCCCATCTATCGGGGTTCCAGCAAACCCATATTCTTCTATTCACTATCGAAATATAATTATTTAAAAGGGTTCAACCCTTAAAGTAGGCTGTCTTCATCCTAAGGAAATGTTTTGCCTTGACTCTATTTTCTAACACACCCATCAGGTTAATGCCATTTATTCGAATAAAATACCTCAAGACAGTTTGTCTTTTCGACTTATTGAGACTTCGAACATTCCAAACTCCTATCATGGAACAAACCCTACAAGGGAAGCTATACTATTACTAATTAGCTCCATAATGATTTTTCTATCTAGTGTTTTATTTTTCTTACACTGAGCCATTTCTTACACTGAGCCATTTCATGACCCCATCAATTACACAGCTTGCACATGACAAATTTCCACTCATAGATTACTGGCTGCTTGGTCACTGTACCAGATGGACTAGTGAAGTTGATCTCCTCCACCAACTCCCTATCAGTATGGACATCCACCAAAGCTCGAGGATAAGAAATGCGACCCTTAGATGCTGTTAGCTGGTCAGTGATATAGGAACCCCAACCTTGTCAGCTATCTTCCCTAGAGCCTTCTTATCCCAGAATTCCAGCCCCAGCCCAGGTAGTTGAATCCAAGTAGGTTCATCATCATATCATCACCCATTTTGAGTTTGTACTCCAATCACGTAAAACCAAAGGCATTGAGCGAAAGAACCATATGGAGCTCTGGATTTTTGCCTTCTCTTGTTCATCCTCAAACCTAAAAATGAAATATCCATCATTACGCAGCAAGACCTCCGAATTAGTAACTCCCTTCTACCGCGTTGATACAAATCCATCCATGGCAAAAAAAAATGGAATCTGTTCCCCAATCACATACCCTTTCAATGAGTTTTTTTTCCAATATCGAACCTCTTCCTCAACATCTTCCAACGTGATAACAACATCTTCTTCTCATCGATCCACGCTGTCTAACCTCATACCATTCATAATTGCTCTATTCCTCAAGGATTCACCAACCACAGCCTTAGCAAATGATTTAGTTCCAGTTCGCATCGATATCTCTTCCTTATCTATCAAATCAGCCCAACTATAACTCCCCGGTGAAATGGCCCTAACTCCTATTGAAGGCATCTTCCGAGATGGATTCCCTAAGATGAATTTGGGAATAGGTTAATCATCTCTCATCAACTCCTCAATTTCACGTTGAACCTTCACATCCTTTAACACCCTCGTGCTTGAGATGATGAAGCCAAACTCTCCTTCTTTTTCTTTGGTCTACCGCGCCGTCCACTCATTTCCGACGATGGCATCACTGGAGAATCACTCCGACGATTAGTGTTGGTCGCCCTCCATCACCTTCTTCATGTGCATTCCATTATCTTAATCAGATGTCTTGAGAGGATTGTAACGATGATGTCGTTGACTGATATTTGATGAAGAGGTGATGGATGAATGATGAAGAAGAAGTGATCTGTGAGAGAGCGATGGCGAGGGTGGGCCGATCGGTCGACGGCGAAGGTGTCTACTCTGAAAAAAAAAAAAAATTATGGGAAAAAATGAAAAAAAAAATAGTTTTAAAAGATAAAAAATGAAACGTATGTTATAAATATTTTATCTGGAGAAAAAATAGAACTTTTGGTGCACTTTATAGAATTTTCTGTTACAAAAATTACTATATTAAAATATATAAAGATGAATAATAGAACATAAAACAAGAAAAAAATTTCAGTTAATTTGGTTCATTGAATTACCAAATTTTTTTGAAATCTAAAATCGAAATCGAGACCGAATTTCATGCAAAAATCATAAAATCGAAAATCCAATTAACGAAAATGGGTTTAACTCTACTGAATTCGATTTCGTAATTTGATTTTTGGATATTTTCCTCATTCCTAGTCAAAACACATATTCGTGAAACCCATTTCTGATTCCTCATTTTTGTCCCTTATTATGGAGTATTTTTTTTCCTCAGTCCCATATATATATATATATATATTGTGCACAGGAATATCACTTTGTTCTTTGATTTATTTTTCTTGAAAGAAATTTACATAATTATAAAAATATTATATTCTTTTCATATCAAATAAGTTATTGAAATGAATTATATCTGCACCGTACAATATGCATAGTGAAAGTATAATTTTAATAATTGGATCATAGTTTGAATCACAATTTAAACGTTACCACGTCTAGTATTTCATGTTTACTATTTCTATATAAAAAAAAACATCGTTAACTTATTGGATTGAAGATATATAAATGTTTCAAATTAGTTGCTGATGTAAGAACATTACAATCTTGATCGGCCCCCTTATGTGTGGATCCTGATTTCGTCGCTCCCTTATGTGTGGATCCTGATTTCGTCGCTGATTAAAATATGTTAGTTAAATTTTAAATAATATTTTATGATAAATTTATAACAAACATGTATAATATGGATCAAAATTTATGTTCTTTTTATTTTATTTATCTTTTTGATATGAAAGTTTATCTTATTGTAATCGAAAATTAAACTAATGTAATTGAAATTGAAGGGGATGAAGAGAGGAACATGAAGTAACATTTCAACAGACATCTTTCCGAGTCTCCCACTTCCCCTTTGCCCTTCCCCACAACCCAATAAACAATCGGAGAATAAAAAAAAAAAAAAAAAAAAGACGACTCTGCTTTCTTGCTAGCTGCATCAATTTCGAATTCAATTCCACACCAAAAATATCTCAAATCCATCCCCAAAATCAACTCTCCTTGTCCGAACCCGAACCATATCATCAAACCACCTCACCTGAGAAATGGGAAACGCGTTTAGATCTCTCTTCAGAGCCTGCTGCTCAACGGGCAACGACGACGCCGTCTCTGGGCCCGCATTGGGCCCGCACGGAGTCAATGCGGAGACCGTTGGGCTCACCGCACTCGCACACGACCTGCTCCGATTCGAAGTCACCTCACAGGTAAAAAGATGATCTTGGTTTTGTGGTGCGTTCGGGTTTTGATGATTATTCGGGTTTGGAGGTGATTAAAGGAATTGTAATGGGTTTTTGGTTTTGGGATTTTAGGTGCCTCCCGGGCTCGATGAGCATGTTAAGTCGTCTCGGAAGGCTCAGGCAAACTGGTAAGTTACATTATAACTCGTGAATTATATCGAGCTGTATGATGAAAACATTTACGGATTGACTCTTGATAAACAATTCTTTCCTATGCCATATATAGTTTGCCACCTTGTGTGGTATGTGTGGTGGAGTAGTGCTGTAATACTATTAACAAGGTGGTAGCCCATCGCTTTAGAACTCCACAGTTAAGCGTACTTGACGTGGAGTAATGTTAGGATGGGTTTTGATCCTGGAAAGCGGTTCTTGGTAACTCTTCATAGCGAGGATTGGCTGGGGCGTTACGAGTGCATTCTCAATGGTATATTTATACCTTGGTAGGCATTGACATGATGAGGAGCTTTAACTGATTGTATCATGGATCTTCTTCTACCAGTAATGTAGTCCTGGTAGTGAATTGATACCATGTGAAGAAACTAGGGGCGCTTTTGGCATTTGCTCTGTTTCCTATTTTCGAGGATAGTGAAGTTGAGTTGCTTTGATCCATGTGAATTTCAAACACTTGAGATTATTAATTAATAGGTATAGGAAACTGCTGGTGGCATGGAAGGAATGCAATCCTCCACCTAAAACACCGGAGGAAGCTACCAGGCTTGTGATCGAGACCTTGAAGAGACATCGTACCATGGATGTTGAGGTAATTCTTCAAAAAGCTACCTCCTTTGGTTTCTGGCATAATAATTGGCAAGGAAATGCAGTGCATAATGCACATTTGTATTTCATGATTTCATCTGGGTTCATGGTTTGCTTATTTATTTGAACAGGGTCTGCTTGCTTTTTATTGCCTTCCTCTTCCTCACAGCCTAGTGCAGCCTCTCGCCGGCGACCCTTCAAGATGGCCGGATGGCGTGAAGTTTGAATTCCATACTCTTCCAGTAATCTGATCTAATAAATATCCATTTTGTAGAACAGTTGTGTGGTTTGAGCAATGATTTCGAGAAAACAATCTCGATAAGATTTATTCATGGTTTAACCCCAGGTGGATGCAAAGGCTGTGGCCGATGGAGACACCATAACGGTTTATGTAAGCACAGCTGATCCTCGTGAGTCATCATCAGTTCCTCAGGACGTCCAAATAGCAACCATTCAAAGGGCGCAGGCACGTTCTGAGAGGAACTATGATGTGGCGGACGCTGTACATCAGTTTATTGTTGAATCTGGATACCGGTATGCCAAGTTTCTGTCCTAATTGTTTCCTTTCTCGCTGATTTGAAAAACAAAAAGGTACGGTTAGCTTAGGTCCATTATTTGAACTTACTGCTGTTTCACTTTGACAATAAGTATTATGCTTATATCACAGGGTACTAAATATCCAGAACGAGGATGTCCTTGCTCGGAAGTATAGGATTCGACTAAGGTATGGGTGGATCATGTCACGAATCATTCATTGGAAGTTTAATATTTTCCACGATACTCAGGATTATTATTTTATTTTCTTTTTCTTTTTTGTCTTGAGGATTATTCCAGGGGAATTGATGCACCTGAGAGTGCGATGCCATATGGAAAGGAAGCCAAGGAGGAACTGGCTAAGCTTGTCCAGGGAAGATGTCTGAGGGTACTAGTCTATGGGGAAGATCGTTATGGCAGGTCTGTGGCGGACATCTATTGCAACAATATCTTTGCACAGGTACTGGTTCTTATCAAGGTAGTCAGGATCTCGATGATAAGTTTGACTCTATGGTTCAATTCCACAAAAAAGAGTTCGATCATATGACCATACTTCCTATCAGGTCTACCTTGGCTCATATATCGACAATGGACAAGTACTTCACTCCTGTGATATTGAAATCCTGTGTCACATATTGGTTTTACTGTGGAATCTATTTTTCTGAATCATTCAGGAACTGATGTTGAAGAAAGGACTTGCATGGCATTATGCAGCATATGACAAACGAACCGAACTTGCCAATGTACGTCACTTTTTCAATACAGTCTGCAAAGCTGCGCTTAACTTTTTTTTTTTTTTTTTGGATAAATGCGCTTAACAAATCTAATGCTTCATTTTCTGTTAAAAACTTAGTGGGAGAAAGAGGCTCGAGCTAGGCGGGTTGGTCTGTGGGCTGCAGCAAACCCAGAGGAACCATGGGAATGGAGGAAGGAAAGGCGTGAAAGGAACCAAATGTAAACCTATTTATCACCTGAGTTCTTCCGACACCATTGATGGTGGACTCATTATAAGCTTTTTGGGGGGAACTGCCACTCATTTTGTAAGTAGCAACTAAATTATCCGATGGCAAGTTCAGCGTGGTAGAAAACTGTAGCTTTTTGTTTAGCTGTATGTATGCCTATTGTGTGAAATGTGAATGAAAGATAACCCCGTCATCGTGAAGCGTAGGCTTTGCATCTGTGGCATTCAGCGTCTTTGTTTTTTTTCCATATACACAGTATAACAAAGACTGCCGAAAGAATCAGCTTTTGCACTTCTCATAACCGTGTTCAAGATCTTGCAGCTGATTAAATTAAAATATGAGAGGTGGGATACTCATGTTGAGACGAAACTCATTACAGATATGAGATACCAGAGTATAGTGCACACAAATTTATCAACGTATATTCGTTGCTGAATCAAGTACTTGTTTCAGATTGCACTGATATCATGTTGAGCAACCCAACAGCTTGACGGACCGAAAAATCAATATTGGGATATGCAGTATGATACAACAGTCGAATTTAAAATAATCCGACTTCTGAGACTCGAACTGAACTCAGATCTTTTCTCTTTGCCGAAACTTCCATTCTAAGTTAACTACTACTCCTATAAGATATCCATTATGATACAACAGTCGAATTTAAATCTCGGATCAATGATTCTATTAATATAGCGCTTTGATGATGTACATGGTCATTTGGGTTGCAACTGTAATTCTTGGATTACATCATTCTGTATACCGACGATATGTACTTGACCTGTGTATAACTGATACTATACGCTGGAAACTCGGAAAGAGTAGAAATTGGGACAAAATGGAAGAGCATGCACCTCATCTGTCCTTGCACTGCAAGATGGATTATATACACAAAGCCGTCGAGCAGTGGCATCCCTGAGAAGATTAACCGTTATCCCTAGATATCTGAGATGCTTTGACTGAGCATGAAATCTGAAACACATGCTGATACATCCATCAGCAGTGAGGTTTGATAGGTCTGACGAGTAGGACTTGAAGAGACATCAGAATATCCTTCTCCACATTACCAAGTGAATGATCGCCACTATTCATGCCCTTAGTTTCTTTCAGTGGAAGAAGTCCTTTTGGGTTTGCAAAGATCATGGTTTCAGAGGAAGGAGGAAATATGGATGTTGCAGGGCGTCATCCACACTCAACCGATCATCCTACATTGTACAAGCAAAAAATGAACATTATAACAGCATAATTTGAGAAGAACTCCATGGAAACAACGAATGAATTGATATGCTATCAAATAAAAGCATATATTCCTATTGTACTGCTGACCCGATGCAGAATATCCAGCATTCAACCTTTTGATATGCTGGGCACATCCATCATAAGAAAGAAAGAGCATACCGATTACTAAATCGAAGCAAACAAACGTATTGACTAGACTGATTAAAGTGACATCATCCGAAGTTTTACTTACAGGATCCCAAGATAAAAGTTGGCGCACCAAACGCATTGCCCAAACATTTGGAAACCTGACAGCATCATGACATGAGTAAGAAAAAAGCACAAATCATAGCACGTATGACATTCATGATTAAAGAACAGCAGTAATCACCCAATCTTAAGAGGATCTCTTGTCTTTATCAGGTTTGAAAAGAACTCCTCAGAACATTTCCACGAGGCTGGAGAAATTTTATCCTACATAGCAGAGAGGAAGATCCACACCAGAGCATTAGACTTCCACAAAAATAGGAAGAAGGCATGGCAACGGAGAAAACACAAGTGGATAGTTCAAGAATGCAACACGAGATGGTGAGTACTATTGACAGATCAAGTGGCTCTGATATAAGAAGAGCAAATCTCCTCTCACGACATGATAAAAAAATAAAAAAAAAGGTACATAGCAACCACAAAATTGGTTCTTATGATGGAGATCGTCATTGGGTGAATCAAAGACGGATTATTCCTGATAGCATCATCCTGCACTCAGCTATGTGCTAGTTCCACTGTCGCACCACAACTCAATCAATGGATGAAAAACAGGCAACACAACTACTGGTATTCAAACCAACACAAACTTACAACTCAAGGCTAATAAAACAGTTGCACAACAACAATGAAACTGTCTCTAGTCTTAATCAGAGCACGCAGTCCAGTTGTCATGAGAAATGAAAGAGAAAACAAAAGGCCAAACTTACTACAATTACTTCACCTGATAAAAAAGAGTTGGAAACCCATTTGTCAGACATGTTTGAGCCTTTTTTCTATATCTAACGTGCAAAAGAGGCTTTTCCAAGATGAACATCATAAACTTATGATCAAGGAGTAGGAAGTAAACATTTAACCGTCATAACACCATGTACACAAAGTTTCTACTGGATCGAGCAGATACAAGACACAAACCTCCAACACAGCCAATAGTTCATTTTCAAACATAGTATCTCATCCAATGCTCATCATATCCCAGCCAAGCACATAAAGGACTTATAGAATCCGAAAAATTAGAACACTATATAACAGTCTTTCTGATTTGTCTTTAATACAATGGAACCATAACCAATCATTTGCAAGCTTAATACACAAAAGCTCGCTTGCAGAAATACTACCCAAACCAATCTTAATGACAGAAAACTTACCTGGTGGTTTGTTCTGGTGGTATGGCCAGATACCAATATGCACATGTCCATGAACGACCTAAGTCTGGCATAACAAGGCAGTATCTCAGAACCAGGATTTCACTGAAGTTGAAGCAGAATGGAATCAAAATCGACGTCAAAACTTGGGGTGATACAAAAACGGTTATTCATCATTATTTTATGAAAAATTTTAATCATTAGTAACTTCAAACAAGAGGAGTGATTGGCCCTATATTGGTAAATTGGAAATTAATCCGCGGACTCTGACAAATCTATAACAGGCTCACCGGCCAATCAATTGGGACATGCGGATGATTCAGTAAATCAACTATCAAGATTCGATAGAAAAAGCCTTCAAAAATCACGGGGGAATGTGTTTTCCAAACATTTCCTACAATATGTTTCGCTTTGTGAGGTATTTACTTTCTTTTAGATTGCTCTTGGGAATTGGAAAGAAAACTATATCACTCTATCACTATCATGCATATTTACCTGTAAGCAAGGTCTCTTAAATCTTCATTCCAGCCTCCGACATGCTTATCCAAAAGAGCACGAGAAAGGGTGCTTATCTGGAAAACATCAGGCGATCCTAAAATCAACTCTAACATCACCACACCAACACTCCACATATCATACCTATGAAAGAGAAAGACAATATTGATCAGATCTCAATTATAAACAGCCTAACTTTTAAGTTTTAACCACACAGTATTAATATAAAAAGCCTAGATCCCATGGAAGACGATAAAGCCAGACATACTTCAAAATTCGGCTTGTAGGTCCTTTATACCAGCTATTGTTCAGCAGTGCTTCAGGAGGAGTATATTCATATGTTTGCTCAGCCCTGCACACCACTTTCCACAAATATAAGAAACACCCCTTCCCTAGGCCAGAACAGCCATTCATCAGACATTAGACTAAGATAGCTATCAGTATATCATCATCACATGAAGTAAGCAGAAGAATATGATGCGCAGGTGAGATTCAAGGCAGAGAATCAAGGCAATGCGAAGCAACAAAAAAAATATATTAACCAGTAGAAGTTAAAGGAATAAAAACTAAAAGAAAAAAGAAGTAAAAATTAAAATCCTCCTGTAAAGTTCACTTTTCAAGTCAGGAAACTATAGATGCAATAGATTGACACTAAGACATCCAATCCATTCTCCAATCAACTCTCAAGTAACAATGGGATAAAGAAGCATAATGGACCTCTTCGCCTTCGGTATCATTACTAATACTAATCAAAGACTCAAGCATGTCATGCCATCTCACAATCTACTGAACATTGGCAAAAAAAGCAGAAGAAAGCTAATAGAGTACTTTATCAGGAACTTAAACCGGTAACCTAATAAAACAAAGAATGGACACCAGTTACCTAGAAGGTCCACGTGATCCATATAAATGCTTCAAGCTGAATTCATCCATCGCACTACCAAAATCAATAATGCGCCTGAAAATTCTCAAAGAGATCAACTATTATCAGTTATCAGAATCAGACTCAATATCATACACGGAAAAGTATGTTCCCCATATACTATTAGTGAGAAAAACAGGGGAAAATTACACTTAAACCCCCTAAACTTTCATTGATTTACATAGGGCCCCTTGAACTTTGGAAATAGGCAGATAACCCCCTGAACTTTGAAAATAAAGGGATAATGTGTCAA
>JAOVYX010000238.1:0-13832 GCA_035668315.1 Drosera spatulata | reverse complement strand
ATGTGTTTTATTTGCAGATCCATCACCAAGCAATGCTGAGGCGTTAGAGTGAGATTTTATGCATATAGGTATTTGACCCATTGTTCAAGATGTAATAAATACTTGTTGGAAACCACTTGTAAGCAATGAGACATTTCAATGAATTCGGGATTACATATTATTATTTGGTATAATGACTTGTATTGTTTAGTTAGCTTCCTTAGCTTCTATACCTACAAACCCGTTTTGGTTTGTTTAGCCTTGTCATGGACTGGGTCTATGACGGCATAACGTCGCGTGCTGGGCATTCCGGATTTCGGGGCGTTACAAAAACACATGAAAGGGCTAAAAACAACAGAAAACAATCTCAAATAACTTAACACAAGAAACAACGAAAACAGCGTTTAAATGACCATAAAGCACTAAAAAAACACGTGAAAAGGCTAAAAACACCATGAAACAACCTCAAATAACATGAAAATTATGAAAAGAGCATAGTAATGCGCATAAAACACTCAAAAAACTTGAAAAAGCTAAAAACACCATAAAAACAACTCAAATAACTTGAAAATGCAAGAAACTATGAAAAGACCCTTGAAATGAGATTAAAACCCTCAAAAAAACATCAAAAGGTTATAAACATCATAAAAACAACTCAAATCTCTTCAAAATTCACAAAAACGAATGAAAAGTGGTAAAAACACTTAAAATAGCCTCAAATAACTTGAAAATCCAAGAATCTATCAAAAGAGCCTTGAAATGACATTAAATCACTCAAAACAATATGAAAAGTCTAAAAGCACCACAAAACAAACTCAAATAACTTGAAAATGCAAGAAACTACGAAAAGAGCCTTGAAATAAGCTTAAAATATTCCACATGAAAAGGGTAAAAACACAACAAAACAAGCTCAAATAACTTGAAAATGCAAGAAACTATGAAAAAAGCATTGAAATGACTTTAAAACACTCAAAAGCGCATGTAAAGGATTAAAACACCATACAAACAACTCAAATCTCTTCAACATACATAAAAATGTATGAAAAGTAGTAAAAGGGCCCTAAAAGAACATCAGCTATATTGAAAACGCAAGAATCTATCAAAAAAAAAAAACTTGAAAGGAACTTAAAACACTCCAAACCACGTGAAAGGGCTAGAAACACCACGAAACATCCTCAACTAACTTGAAAATGCAAGAAACAATGAAAAGAGGCTTGAAATGACTTTAAAAAACCCCAAAACATATGAAAAGGTCAAAAACACCATGAAATATCCTCAAATCACTTGAAAACGCAAGAGTCTATCCCAAGATCCTTCAAATGAGCTTAAAACACTTGAAAAGACTAAAAACACCATAAGAACAACTCCATTCGCTTCAAAACGCACAAAAATGAATAAAAAGTGGTAAAAACACCATAAAACAACCTCAAATAAGTTGAAAGCTCAAGAAACAATGAAAAGAGCCTTGAAATGATCTCAAAACACTCAAAACCACATGCAAGGGCTAAAAACACCACAAAACAACCTCAACTAACTTGAAAACACAAGAAACAATGAAAACAACCTTTAAATGACCATAAAACACTCAAAAACACATGAAAAGGCTAAAAACACCATAAAACAACCTCAAATAACTTGAAAATTGTTAAAAGAGCATTGAAATGAGCTTAAAAGACTAAACAACCCTTGAAAAGGCTAAAAACACCATAAAAACAACTCAAATAACTTGAAAAGGCTAAAAACACCATAAGAAGAACTCCATTCACTTCAAAACGCACAAAAACGAATGAAAAGAGGAAAAACCACCATAAATCAACCTCAAATAACTTGAAAACTCAAGAAACAACGAAAGGCTCTTTTCATAGTTTCATGCGTTTTCAAGTAATTTGACGTTGTTTTATGGTGTTTTTAGCGTATTCATGTGTTTTTTAGTGTTTTAAGTTTATTTCATTGCTCTTTTCTTTGTTTCTTGTGCTTTCAAGTTATTTTTATTGTTTTTAACATTTTTCATTCGTTTTTTTTTTTGTGTTTTGAATAGATTTGAGTTGTTTTTATGGTGTTTTTAGCCTTTCAAGTGTTTTAAGCTTATTTCAACCCTCTTTTGATAGATACTTGCATTTTCAAGTTATTTTAGCCTCTTTTATGGTGTTTTTAGCCCTTTCATGTGTTTTTAAGTGTTTTAAGGTCATTTCAAGGATATTTTGATATATCTTGACGTTTTCAAGTTATTTGAGGTTCTTTTATGGGTTTTTTATCCTTTTCATGTGTTTTTGAGTGTTTGAAAGTCATTTGAAGTCTCATTTCATAATTTCTTGCATTTTCAAGTTATTTGAGGTTGTTTTCTGCGGTTTTTAGCCCTTTCATATGGTTTTGAGCGTTTTATGGCGATTCCAAGGCTGTTTTGATAGATTCTTGCTTTTTCAAGTTAGTTGAGGTTATTTAACGATGTTATTACCTTTTTTCATTCGTTTTTGTGTGTGTTGAAGAGATTTTAGTTGTTTTTATGGTGTTTTAATCCTTTACATGTGTTTTTGAGTTTTCAAAAGTCATTTCTGGGCTCTTTTCGTAGTTTCTTGAATATTAAACTTATTTGAGATTGTTTTGTGGTGTTTTTAGCCTTTTTGTGGTTTTGAGTGTTTTATGCTCATTTCGAGGCTCTTTTCATAGTTTCTTTCATTTTCAAGTTATTTGAGGTTATTTTGTGGTGTTTCTAGCCTTTTCATTGTATCTTGAGTGTTTTAAACTCATTTCAAGGCTCCTTTCATAGTTTCTTGCGTTTTCAAGTTATTTGCTGCTGTTTTATGGTGTTTTTATAACTTTTCAATCGTTTTTGTGTGTTTTGAAGAGATTTGAGTTGTTTTTATCATATTTTTAGACTTTTCATGTGTTTTTGCGTGTTTTAAAGCTCAGTTCAAGAGACTTTTCACAGTTTCCTGCGTTTTCAAGTTATTTGAGTTGTTTTTATGAAGTTTTTTGCCTTCTCAAGTGTTTTTGAGTATTTTAAGCTCATTTCAAGGCTCTTTGAACAGTTTCAAGCTTTTTCATGTGGTTTTTGATGGTGTTTTGTGGTGTTTTTACCATTTTCATGTGGTTTTGAGTGTTATAAGCTCATTTCACAGCTCCTTCTATAGATTTTTTTCTTTTCAAGTTATTTGAGGCTTTTTTATTTTTCACTTTTTATTTATTTTTGTGTGTTTCAAAGTGATTTGAGGCTATTTTAGAGTTTTTTTTTGGCCTTTTCATGTGTTTTTGAGTGTTTGAAAGTCATTTCAAGGCTTTTTTCACAGTTTCTTATGTTTTCAAGTTTCTTGAGCTTATTTTATTGTGTGTTTATCAATATCATTTCTTTTTGTAAAGGATTAAAACACCATAAAAACAACTCAAACCTCTTCAACATATAATGAAACATTTGAACAGTAGTAAAAACACCTTAACAGAACCTCAACTAAATTGAAAACGCAAGAATCTATTCAAAAAAACTTGAAATGACCTTAAAACAATCAAAACCATATGAAAGGGCTAAAAATACATGAAAAGGCTAAAAATACAATAAAACAACCTCGAATAACTTGAAAACGCAAGAAACTTAGAAAATAGCTTTGAAATGAGTTCACAACACTCAAAAACACATGAAAAGGACAAAGACACCATAAAATAACCTAAAATAACTTGAAAAATGTAGGAATCAATCAAAAGAGCCTTGAAATGATCTTAGAACAATCAAAACCACATGAAAGGCGAAAAACACCCTAAAACTGGCATAAATAACTTGAAAGGGCAAGCATCTTTCAAAAGAGCCTTGAAATGAGCTTAAAACACTCAAAAACATTTGAAAAGGCTAAAAACACCTTAAAAACAACTGAAATCTATTCAAAACACACAAAAATGAATGAAAAGTCCTGAAAACACCATAAAACAATCTCAAATAACTTGAAAATGCAAGAATCTATCATATGAGCCTTGAAATGACCTTAAAACACACAAAAGAACCACATTGAAAGGCTAAAAAAACCACACAAAAAATTTCAAATAACTTGAAAACACAAGAAACTACGAAAAGAGTCTTGAAATGAGCTTAAAACACTCAAAACCATATGAAAAGGGTAAAACCACAACAAAACAACCTCAAATAACTTGAAAATGCAAGAAAGTATGAAAAAAGCTTTGAAATGACTTTAAAACACTCAAATACACATGTAAAGGATTAAAACACCATAGAAACAATTCAAATCTCTTTAACATGTGCAAAAACGTTTGAAAAGTAGTAAAAGCACCCCAAAAGAACATCAACTAAATTGAAAAAGCCTTAATCTATCAAAACAAACTTGAAATGGCCTCAAAACACTCAAAACCACATGAAAGGGCTAAAAACACAAAACATCCTCAAATAACTTGAAAATGCAAAAAACAACAAAAAGAGCCTTAAAATGACTTTAACAAACTCCACAACACATGAAAAGGTCAAAAAACCAAGAAATATCCTCAAATAACTTGAAAACGCAAGAATCTATCAAAAGAGCCTTTAAATGAGCTTAGAACACACTAAAACACTTGAAAAAGGATAAAAACACTATAAGAACAACTCCATTCACATCAAAACGCACAAAAACGAATGAAAAGTGGAAAAAAAAACACCATAAAACAACCACAAATAACATGAAAACTGAAGAAACAACGAAAAAAGCCTTGAAATGACCTCAAAACACTCAAAAACACTTGAAAGGGCTAATAACACAACAAAACAACCTCAAATAACTTGAAAACACAAGAAACAGCAAAAACAGCCTTCAAATGACCTCAGAACACCCCGAAACATATGAAAAGGTTAAAAACACCATAAAACAACCTCAAATATCTTGAAAATTGTGAAAACAACATTGAAATGAGCTTTAAAAAGTCAAAAACACTTGAGAAGCCTAAAAACACCATAAAAACAACACAAATAATTTGAAAAGATTAAAAACACCAAAAGAACAATTCCATTCACTTCAAAATGCACAAAAACGAATGAAAGGGGGGGGGGGGGAAACCCACATGAAAATGCTAAAAACACCACAAAACAACCTCAAAAAACTTGAAAAAGCAAGAAACTACGAAAAGAGCCATGAAATGACTTTAAAACACTCAAAAACACATGTAAAGGCTTTAAACACCATAAAAACAACTCAAATCACTTAAACATACACAAAAAGGAATGAAAAGTAGTAAGAACACCCCAAAAGCACCTCAACTTAATTGAAAACGCAAGAATCTATACAAAAGTCCTTGGAATAACCTTAAAACAATAAAAAAAATAAGAAAGGGCTAAAAACACCACAAAACAACCTCAGATAACTTGAAAATGCAAGAAACTATAAAAAGAGCCTTGAAATAACTTTAAAACACTCAAAAACACATAAAAAGGCCAAAAACATCGTAAAATAACCTCAAATAACTTGAAAAGAATCTATCAAAAAGAGCCTTAAAATGATCTTAAAACACTTGAAAACACCATAAAACAAGCTTAAATAACTTCAAAAATGCAAGAATCTATCAATAGAGCCTTGAAATGAGCTTAAAATAGGTTAAAAGCCTAAAAACATCATAAAAACAACTCAAATCTCTTCATAACACCCAGAAAAACATGAATAGGCTAAAAACACGATATAACAACCTTAAATAACTTTTCAAGAAACAACGAAAATAGCCTTGAAATGATCTTGAAACACTCAAAAATACTTGAAAAGCCTAAAAACACCATAAAAACCTCAAATCTCTTCAAAACACACAAAAACAAATAAAAAGTGGTAAAACCACCTTAAAACAACCTCAAATAAGTTGAAAATGCAAGAAACTATCAAAAGAGCCTTCACATGACCTTGAATCACTAAAAAACACATGAAAAGCCTAAAAACACCACAAAACAACCTCAAATAACTTGAAAACGCATGAAACTATGAAAAGAGCGTTGAAATGTGCTTAAAACACTCTAAAACACTTGAAAAGACTAAAAACATAATAAAAATAACACAAAACTCTTCAAAACACACAAAGACGAATGAAAAGTGGTAAAATACTGCAAAACAACTCAACTAACCTAAAAACGCAAGAATAGATCGAAATAACCATGAAATGAACTTAAAACACACAAAAACACATGAAAAGGCTAAAAACACCTTAAAAACAACTCAAATAACTTGAAAACAAAAAAAAAAAAAAAACCAAAGAAAATAGCCTTGAAATGACCTTAAGACACACAAAAACAAAAGAAAAGGTTAAAAACACCATAAAAGGACCTCAAATAACTTGAAAACGCAACAAACTAAGAAAAGAGCCTTGAAATGACTTTAAAACACTCAAAAACACATGAAAGTTCCAAAACCACTATAAAATAACCTCAAATAACTTGAGAATACAAGAATCTATCAAAGGATACTTGAAAAGAACTTAAAAAACTCTAAAACACTTAAAAATGATAAAAATGTTAAAAACACCATAAAAATAACTCAAATCTCTTCAAAACACACAAAAACGATTGAAAAGTGCAAAAAAAATATAAAACGACCTCAAATAAAAGGAAAACACAAGAAACAACGAATACAGCCTTCGAACGACCTTAAACACTCAAAAATGCATGAATAGGCTAAAAACTGTATAAAACAACATCAAATAACTTGAGAATGTAAGAAACAACGAAAACAGACATGAAATGATCTTAAAACACTAAAAAACACTTGAAAAGTCTAAAAACACCACAAAAACCTCAAATCTCTTCCAAACACATAAAAATTAAGGAAATATGGTAACAACACCATAAAACAGTCTCAAATAACTTGAAAATGCAAGAATTGATCAAAAGAGCCATGAAATGAACTTAAAACACCCAAAAACACATGAAAAGGCTAAAAACACCATAAAAATAAAGCAAATTACTTGAAAACGCAAGAAACAATAAAAACAACCTTACCCTAAAGCACTCAAAAACACATGAAAAGGCTAAAAACATGATAAAACAACCTCAAGTAACTTGAAAACGCGTAAAAATGTGAAATGAGCCATGAAATGAGCCAAAAACACTGAAAAACACATGAAAAGGCTAAAAACACAACAAAAACAACTCAAATAAGTTGAAAACGCAAGAAACTATGAAAAGACCCTTGCAACGAGCTTGAAACACTCAAAAACACTTCAAAAGGCTAAAAACACCATAAAAACAACTCAAATCTATTCAAAACACAGAAAAAAGAAAGAAAGGTGGTAAAAAAAACAATAAAACAACCTCAAATAACTTGAAAACGCAAGAATCTATCAAAAGAGGCTTGAAATGACCTTGAAACACTAAAAAAACACATTAAAAGGCAAAAAACACAACAAAACAACCTCAAATAACTTGGAAACGCAAGAAACTACAAAAAGAGCCTTGAAGTGAGCTTAAAACACTCAAAAAACCACAAGAAAAGGCTAAAACCACCACAAAACAACCTCAAATAGCTTGAAAATGCAAGAAACTATGAAAAAAAGGGTTGAAATGACTTTAAAACACTCAAGAACACATGTAAAGGATTAAAACACCACAAAAACGACTCAAATCTCTTCAACATAAACAAAAATGTATGAGAAGTAGTTAAACCACCATAGAAGAACATCAACTAAATTGAAAACGCAAGAATCTATCAAAACAAACTTGAAATGACCTTAAAACACTCAAAACCACATGAAAAGGCTAAAAACACCACAAAACATCCTCAAATTACTTGACAATGCAAGATACAACGAAAAGAGCCTTGAAATGACTTTAAAAAACTCAGAAACACATGAAAATGCCGAAAACACCATGAAATATCCGCAAATAAGTTGAGCAAGCTAGAATCTATCAAAAGAGCTTAAAACACTCAAAAACACAAGTTGAAAATGCAAGAATCGCTTATAACAACCTCGAAATGACGTTAAAACACGCAAAACCAAATGAAAATGCCAAAACACAGCAAAACATCCTCAAATAACTTGAAAATGCAAGAATCTATCAAAAGAGCCTTGAAATGACCACATTAAAAAGCTAAAAACACGACAAAACAATCTCAAATAACTTGAAAATGCAAGAAAATAAAAAGAGAGCCTTGAAATGAGCTTAAAACACTCAGCACCACATGAAAAGGCTAAAAACATCACAAAACAACCTCAAATAATTTCAAAAAGCAAGAAACTATGAAAAGAGCCTCGAAATGACTTTAAAACACTCAAAGACACATGTAAAGGCTATAAACAACATAAAAACAACTCAAATCTCTTAAACATACACAAAAAAAGAATGAACAGTAGTAAAAACACCCTAAAAGAACCTCAACTAAATTGAAAAAGCAAGAATCTATCTAAACAGCCTTGGAATGACCTTAAAACACTCAAAACAATATAAAAAGGAAAAAAACATTACAAAACAACCTCAAATAACTTGAAAACGCAAGAAAGTACAAAAAGAGCCTTGAAATGAGTTTAAAACACTCAAAAACACATGAAAAGGCCAAAAACACCGTAAAATAACCTCAAATAACTTGAAAACGCAAGAATCTATCAAAAGAGCCTTGAAATGACCTTAAAACACCTTAATAGGCTACAAACACCATAAAAACAACTCAAATCTCTTCATAACACACAAAAACGAATGAAAAGTCGTAAAAACACCATAAAACAACTTCAAATTACTTGAAAATGTAAGAAACAATGAAAAGAGCCTAGAAATGACCTTAAAACACAAAAAAAATATGAAAAAGCTAAAAACACCATATAACAATCTCAAATAACTTGAAAAGCAAGAAACAACGAAAATAGCCTAGAAATGTCCTTAAAACACTCAAAAATATTTGAAAAGGCTAAAAATACTATATAACAACCTGAAATCTCTTCAAAACACACAAAAATAAATAAAAAGTGATAATAACACCATAAAACAGTCTCAAATAAGTTGAAAATGCAAGAAACTATTAAAAGAGCCTTCAAATGACCTTAAATCACTCAAAAACACTTGAAAGGATAAAAACACCACAAAACAACCTTATATAACTTGAAATTGCATGAAACTAGGAAAAGTGCCTTCAAATGAGCATAAAACACTCTAAAACACTTGAAAAGGCTAACATGTTAAAAATAACTCAAATCTCTTCAAAACACACAAAAACAAATGAAAAGTGATAAAAAGACCGCAAAACTGCTCAACTAACCATAAAAGGAAAGAATAGATCAAAAGAACCATTAAATGAACTTAAAACACGTAAAAAAAAAAAAAAAGAGGCTAAAAACACCTTAAAAACAAATGAAATAAATTGAAAACGAAAAAAACAACGAAAACAGCCTTGAAATGACCTTGAAACACTCAAAAACACAAGAAAAGGTCTAAAACACCATAAAAGGACATCAAATAACTTGAAAATACAAGAAACAATGAAAAAAAAGCCTTGAAATGATTCTAAAACACTCAAAAACACATGAAAACAAAAACAGTATAAAATAACCTCAAGTATCTTAGAAAAAAAAGAATCTATCAAAAGAGCCTTGAAATGACCTTAAAAAACTCTAAAACACTTAAAAGGATAAAAACATCATAAAAACAACTCAAATCTCTTCAAAACACACAAAAACGATTGAAAAGTGCAAAAAAAAAAAAAAAAAACATAAAACGACCTCAAATAAAAGGAAAACACAAGAAACAACGAGTAAAGCCTTCAAACGACCTTAAAAACTCAAACATGCATGAAAAGGCTATAAACTCTATACAACAACATCAAATAACTTGAAAACGTAAGAAACAATGAAAACAACCATGAAATGATCTTAAAACACTAAAAAACACTTGAAAAGTCTAAAAACAACATAAAAATCTCAAATCTCTTCCAAACACACAAAAACGAAAGAAATATGATAACAACACGAAAAAACAACCTTAATTAACTTGAAAAATGTGAGAAAAAAAAAAGCCGTGAAATGAACTTAAAACACCGAAAAACACAAGAAAAGGCTAAAAACAACACAAATCACTTGAAAACGCAAGAAAGGACTGAGTGTTTTTTCTTTCATTTTCAAGTTATTTGAGGATGTTTTGTGGTGTTTTTAGCCCTTTCATGTGGTTTTGAGTGTTTTAAGGACATTTCAAGGTTGTTTTGATAGATTCTTGCATTTTCAATTTAGTTGAGGTTCTTTTAGAGTGCTTTTACTACTTTTCATACGTTCTTGTGTATGTTGAAGAGATTTGAGATGTTTTCATTGTGTTTTAATCCTTTACATGAGTTTTTGAGTTTTTTAAAGTCATTCCAGGCTTTTTTCATATTTTCTTGTATTTTCAAGTTATTTGAGGTTGTTTTGTTGTGTTTTTACCACTTTTTATTCGTTTTTTGTGCATTTTGAAGAGATTTGAGTTGTTTTTAGAGTTTTGATGTGTTTTTGAGAGTTTTAAGGTCATTTCAAGGGTCTTTTTGTAATTTCTTCTGTTTTCAAGTTATTTGAGTTGTATTTATGGTGTTTTTAGCCTTTTCAGGTGTTTTTGAGTGTTTTCAGCTCATTTAACAATTTTCAAGTTATTTGAGGTTGTTGTACGGTGTTTTTAGCCTTTTCAGGTGTTTTTGAGTGTTTTAAGGTCATTTAAAGGCAGTTTTCGTTGTTTCTTATGTTTTCAAGTTGTTTGAGGTTGTTTTGTGGTGTTTTTAGCCCTTTCATGTGTTTTTGAGTGTTTTGAGCTCATTTCATGACTATTTTCGTTGTTTTTGAGTTTTGAAGTTATTTGAGGTTATTTTATGGTGTTTTCTCCACTTTGCATTCGTTTTTGTGCATTTTGAAGTGAATGGAGTTGTTCTTATGGTATTTTTAGCCTTTTCATATTATTTGAGTTGTTTTTATGGCGTTTTTGGCATTTTCAAGTGTTTTGGAGTGTTTTAAGCTGATTTCAAGGCTCTTTTCACAATTTTTGAGTTATTTAAGGTTCTTTTATGGTGTTTTGAACCTTTTGATGTGTTTTTTAGTGTTTCAAGGTCATTTAAAGGGTGTTTTCATTGTTTCTTGCATTTTCAAGTTATTTGAGGTTGTTTTCTTTTGTTTTTACCCTTTTCATGTGGTTTTGCGTATTTTAAGCTTATTTTCAGGCTCTTTTCGAAGTTTCATGCATTTTCAAGTTATTTGAGGTGGTTTTGTGGTGCTTTTAGCCTTGTCATATGGTATTGAGTGATTTAAGGTCATTTCAAGGCTCTTTTGATAGATTCTAGGATTTTCAAGTTATTTGAGACTGTTTTATAGTGTTTTTACCACTTTTCATTCGTTTTTATGCATTTTGAAGAGATTTGAGTTGTTTTTATGGTGTTTTTAGCCTTTTGATGTGATTTTGAGTGTTTTAAGCTCATTTCAAGGGTCCTTTCATAGTTCATGCATTTTCAAGTTATTGGAGGACATTTCATGGTGTTTTTGGCCTTTTCAAGTGTTCTGGAGTTTTTTAAAGTCATTTTAAGGCTCTTTTTAGTGTTTCTTGCATTTTCAAATTATTTGAGGATGTTTTGTGGTGTTTTTTGCCCTTTCATGTGGTTTTGAGTGTTTTAAGGTCATTTCAAGCTTGTTTTGATTGATTCTTGCATTTTCAATTTTGTTGAGGTTCTTTTATAGTGCTTTTACTACTTTCCATATGTTTTTGTGTATGTTGAAGAGATTTGAGTTGTTTTTATGATGTTTTAATCCTTTACATGTGTTTTTGAGTGGTTTAAAGTCATTTCAAGGCTTTTTTCCGTAGCTTCTTGCATTTTCAAGTTATTTGAGTTTCTTTTGTTGTGTTTTTAACCTTTTTATATGGTTTTTAGTGTTTTCATAGTTTCTTGCATTTTCACGTTATTTGAGGTTGTTTTATGGTGCTTTTAGCCATTTCATATGGTTTGGAGTGATTTAAGATCATTTCAAGACTCTTTCGATAGATTCTTGATATTTCAAGTTATTTGGGGCTGTTTTATAGTGTTTTTACCACGTTTTATTCGTTTTTATGCATTTTAAAGAGATTTGATTTGTTTTTATGGTGTTTTTAGCCTTTTGATGTGTTTTTGAGTGTTTTAAGCTCATCTCCAGGTTCTTTTCATAGTTTCTTTTGTTTTCAAGTTATGTAACTTGTTTTTATGGTGTTTTTAGCCTTTTTAATTGTTTTTTAGTGTTTTTGGGTCATTTCAATGCTCTTTTCATAATTTTCAAGTTATTTGAGGTTGCTTTACGGTGTTTTTAGCCTTTTGATGTGTTTTATGGTCATTTCAAGGTTGTTTTCGTTGTTTCTTGTGTTTTCAAGTTATTTGAAGGTTGTTTCATGGTGTTTTTAGCCCTTTTCTTGTGTTTTTTGAGTGTTTTGAGCTCATTTCAAGGCTCTTTTCATTGTTTCTTGAGTTTTCAAGTTATTTGAGGTTGTTTTATGGCTTTTTTCCCACTTTTCATTCGTTTTTGTGCGTTTTGAAGTGAATGGAGTTGTTTTTATCCTTTTCAAGTCATTTGCGTCGTTTCTATGGTGTTTTTCGCCTTTTCAAGTGTTTTTGAGTGGTTTAAACTCATTTCAATGCTCTTTTCACAGTTCTGAAGTTATCTGAGGTTCTTTTATGGTGTTTTTAGCCTTTTTGTTGTGTTATTTTGTGTTTTAAGGTCATTTAAAGGCTGTTTTCATTGTTTCTTGCATTTTCAAGTTATTTGAGGATGTTTTGTTGTGTTTTTACCCTTTTCATGTGGTTTTGAGTGTTTTAAGCTCATTTCAAGGCACTTTTTGTAGTTTCTTGTATTTTCAAGTTATTTGAGGTGGTTTTGTGGTGCTTTTAGCCTTTTCATATGGTTTTGAGTGATTTAAGGTAATTTCAAGTCTCTTTTGATAGATTCTTGGACTTTCAAGTTAATTGAGGATATTTCATACCGTTTTTACCACTTTTCATTCGTTTTTGTGCGTTTTGAAGTGAATGGAGTTGTTCTTTTGGTGTTTTTATCCTTTTCAAGTGTTTTAGAGTGTTTTAAGTTCATTTGAAAGCTCTTTTAAAGGACACTTGCATTTTCAAGTTATTTGAGGATATTTCCTGGTGGTTTTGGCCTTTTCATGTGTTTTGGAGTTTTTTAAAGTCATTTCATGACTCTTTTCGTTGTTTCTTGCATTTTAAAGTTATTTGAGGATGTTTTGTGGTGTTTTTAGCCCTTTCATGTGGTTTTGAGTGTTTTAAGGTCATTTAAAGTTTTGTTTTGATAGATTCTAACAATTTCATTTTAGTTGATGTTCTTTTAGGGTGCTTTTACTACTTTTGATACGTTTTTGTGTATGTTTTAGAGATTTGAGTTGTTTTTATGGTGTTCTAATCCTTTACATGTTTCTTGAGTTTTCAAGTTATTTGAGGTTGTTTTATATTGTTTTTACCACTTTTCATTTGTTTTTGTGCGTTTTAAAGTGAATAGAGTTGTTCTTATGGTCTTTTTAGCCTTTTCAAGTGTTTTAAAGTCTTTTAAACTTATTCGAAGGCTCTTTTGATAGATTCTTACATTTTCAAGTTATTTGAAGATATTTCATGGTGTTTTTGGCCTTTTTATGTGTTTTGGAGTTTTATAAAGTCATTTCAAGGCTCTTTTGGTTGTTTCTTTCATTTTCAAGTTATTTGAGGACGTTTTGTGTTGTTTTTATCCCTTTCATGTGGTTTTGAGGGTTTTAAGGTCATTTCCAGTATGCATTGATAGATCCCTACGTTTTCAATTTAGTTGATGTTCTTTTAGGGTGCTTTTACTACTTTCCATACGGTTTTGTGTATGTGGACGAGATTTGAGTTATTTTTTATGGTGTTTTAATCCTTTACATGTGTTTTTGAGTGTTTTAAAGTCATTTCAAGGCTTTTTTCATAGTTTCT
>JAOVYX010000237.1:0-13833 GCA_035668315.1 Drosera spatulata | reverse complement strand
AGCTTAACTTGGCCTCATAAAACCTTTTGAGGTTTTGGGAGTCCTTATTTCTTAGTGACTCTAAAGACCCTTCCTCTCTCTGAGTTAGTTATTCTTTTTACAACATAAATCTTTAGTGGATATGAGAATCTCATTTCCGTATTGTTGTGCGTTTAAATTTTTATGACTTGTACAGGTTTTGAAAGCTGATTAGAGCCAAGTCCATTGTTTGTATATTGCTGATGATATGACATCACAATTTTGCAGTGATTATGGTAACATGCGAGGCATGGAAAAGCCTCTTGGAATCGATGCTCAGCGAAGTTCTCATCAACATCAACTTCTTGAGCATCATGACTGGGAAGCAAGACGACAAAGTTCAAATGAAACTTCGAGGTAATCATCAACAAACACTTTTTGTGCTTGCGTTGTGGAAGTTAAGAGGCAACTATTTGATTACCTGCTATCTTTCCTGTGAGTTTCTTTTGAGGTGCAGAGCGGGGGTTTCCTTTGTGTCTTGTTTGTTGATGGACGTATCGCGTACTTTAAACCGGACTGCCTTGCTGCAAATTGATTTACAGCACATGCTTATGTCTATTTTTTAGCTTAGAGTCTCGACCTAGTTTTTGTAGGTTCTAATTGGTACTCGGACACCATAAAAATGAGAATATGATCTTATTATTGAATTATTCACTTTTGAAATATGATCCTTATAATGGAATCATTTATTGTCAAATATAACACGTATTATTGAAATTGAACTATTTGATGTCATGTTCATGAGGTGTAAGGAGTGTGGGATTGGCAGTTTGTGTACTTCTTCTGGGCACATTCTCGGCAGTCTAGTCTAGGCACTGTCCTTGGCCCAATAAATACCACCCTTGTTTAGGTTCATCCCCATTTTCTCTCCTCTTTTTTTCTCTTGTAATACTAGATTCCATTGAAATAGGCTTTGTAGTAAATTGCTATACTATAGGACGAGCTAGAATTAACCAACTAAGTCTTTGTTTTCTTGAATGAACATTGTTTAGCCATCAACTGTTTTGAATTCCTTGCTTATCTTATATGTTTGAATTCTTGAAAGTTCTGTCATGTGATAAAAATGGAGTTATTATCTGAATGATTGAAATAATGGTAGAAAATAGAATTGCACCAGATTTGCAAGCTCCTTAAGAATAAGATTAGCAGGATGTAATCCCTTTAGATTGATTCTGGGCTGAGGGACTTACGAGTTACGAATAGAATGATTTTGCTCACTGTTTGTTTCGTTCATTTTCTGAGTTGTCATCGTTGATAGACCTTGTAAGAAGCAGTGGTCTTTTGAAATTGTCCATTGTACTTGACGACCAGCAAATCCATTTCAGGGAACAAGATTCTGGACGGGACATTGAGTATAATGAGCAATCTCGACATGATGATCGCCAGAACCTGAAACCTTGCAAGGACAGAAGTCTGCATCGTTCTGAGGACAGCAACCAGCAAAGGTCAGAGAAGACGCATAGGCGGGAAAAGCACTCGGATAAAGGCAAATGCTACAAGGACCGAAAATTGGATAAATCTTCTGGATCCTCCCATGGTGGAAGAGATCGTGGTCAAGGGAGATCTACCTCGGAGATAGACAACCCCCATTCCAGCTCTATCAGGTATACTGAAGAAAGACATAAGCATGATAATCTCTCAAGTTCGAGAAAGAATTATGAATCGAAGGGTCATCACGACGATCGTCCCACCCAGGACCGCCACCATTCCCTCAAGGAAAAGAGCACCAGCAGTAAAAGATCCGATCGCAATGAGAAATTCCGTTACAGAGAACGTCAGAGTCGATCAGGATCTGGGTTCAATCCTGGTCCTTCTGGTGATCATATTAGGCGTCGAAGAGGGAGGGAATCCAGTGAGGAATCTCACCGTTCGAGAGCTAGGTACAGGGAGATTGGTAGCCCTCATGATCAACGGAAGAGGGCTCGAGAATCAGAGCATGATCATCAAGAACATTATCATGACCATAAACGGAAAAGAGGCCATTAGGACTAACAAATGCAGGTCGTTGTCGTCTGAGGTAACAGTGTATATGAAAGGTTATACATCTCAAACTTGATGCACTTTCCGCTATACTGTCTTTCGCAATAGGTAACTGTATCAACCAGGTATTTGCTTAGCCGGTCTTTATACAATCTTTACTTGCTTGGATTCAATAGTTCACAAGATACCTTTGTATTTTCTTTTTCGACGTGATATGTTTCTGAGTTCTTGTCCCGGATCTTGTAGACTGCTCTAAGCAGGCCAAAAAACAGTTTCATTGTTTGACCTGATAAGTTTTTACTCTCTCCTTTTCTTTTTCTTTCTTTCTTTCTTTCTTTCTTTCTTTTTTTTTTTTTTTTTTTTGAAATTTACTCTTGTTGTATTCTAACACTCCTCATTTTCTTAGCTTGAGGCATGGAGGCCATCAGATGAAAGTTATTGGCAGAGGACTAATGCTTGCTGCAGTATAAGTTTTGGGTACTCTGAACTTTCATGCAGAACGTCTCTTTTCCATGACGATTTCATGTCGGTGAAGGTATGCTACCTCGTGTTATCTATGCAGGGACATTTCTTTCTTGCAGGAACATTTCTTTCCCATGACGACTTGATGCGAAGGTAGTATCTATTTAGCATCCCAAATTACTCTTGCAGCCTAAAATATGTTGTAGAAAAAAAAAAGAAAAAAAAAAAAGAAACGTATCCTGCACTTCCAAAGTCGTTATATGATATCGAAAAACTTACACAGATCGCTTACCTCCAAATGCATTTTCCAATGTTTTTTAAATGCATTTTGGAAGTGCAGGATCTCTTTGGGCTGCATGAGAAATATTTGGACGCTAAATTGCAGTTAACTGAATCCTGGTGTGATCCATGCATTTCCAAATACTATAAGAAAAAGGACAGTTAAAAACGATTTCCCTCATCCTCGCTGTTTTATTGTGATTCTGGTTGGTTTGGTTCATTATAGTTTCCAAGGGCGGAGCCAGAAATTTTTTGAAGTGTAGGGAACAGATTATAGGGTTTATAAGTGTTAAATATTAAATCTTGAAAAAAAAAAGAAATGAAATTCTCATTGCCATAAAAAAATAAAATTACCATTAATGTCAACGAGTTTTAATATTTTAAAAACATCTAATCAATGGCTGACTCATTGTTGATTGTGTCAAAATATTTTTGTGGATATAAATAATTAAACTGTTATCTATTCATCCTCATAATATTCGCAGACAATTTTTGTTAATTTTTTACCCCAAAACTCTAAATACTTGGAAAATTATGATTTCACCTTTGACAAGTCCCCCTTTGAAGATATGTTATGTGCATTTTATCTTTACGATTGAAGGTATTCAAAAATTTGTGATTGAAGTGTTGGATTAGAAGAAAGATCATTCAAATTATCTTGTAAAAGACTTCATGAAAGAGATTTTTCCGTATAAAAAATTTATCCATATACAAGTGGTGGATGATGATGGATTCATACTTGTTTATTTTATGGATAGGTTTTTTTTTATAAATAATCATCCCAAATCTTCATTATGTACAAATAACCAACCAAAATCTACAATATTACATTTTACACACAAATTATCTTGCCTACAACAATTTAGCTACTACCTTCAAGCCTCAGTTAAAATCAACGGAGTGAAGACCCAAATCGCAATGGTCATTGACTTTTCTCACCAAGATAGCATATCTCGTCCCACTGGTCTGTACATTCACCCACAATTCAGCTCCCAATCACCCAAATATAATATGGTGAGTTATGATTTGGGATTGTCATTGTTTTTTCCTGGTTGGGTTTGTTTCAATTCAGATAGAAAGTGCAGAAAGTCCATCTTACCTTCTCTATCTGAGCTTCTGCAACAAAAACCAAGCCTCCCACATTCCCTATTATTTTGTGATAATTCCGTACGTAAATTCCATGATCCACATCAATTTGAATAGTGCAGAGAGATTTCATCATAATTCCTCAAATTATTTGTTTATGGAGTAATGTTCTTGTTTAACAGATTGATACAAAGAACACATGAAACTGATTTGGGGATGGATGACGGATTCAGTTTTTAAAACAATGAAATGAATCTTGATTTTGGAGTATGGTTGTGACATAAATCTAGGTTTCAGACCAGATGATGATGGATCGAAGGGTTGGAGATCATCGATTTTTATTTTTATATTTTTCGAAAAGATGATCAAAATTACTTGGGAGAATATTAAAAAAGAAAATTTGAAATATGGGTTAAGTTTTTGTTAAATTTTGACGAAGCATTGAAGAGAGTAGTGAAAATGAAAGACATCACATAAATTCAGTGGGTAAGATGTAAATATGAAAATTTGAGTAGTTTTCTTTATAAGTAATAAAGATTGTAGGTGGTTGTATGTAAATTTTCCTTATCTTATTGAGTAAACGTTCACTTAAAAATTCCCAAACAAAGAAGCAATACAAGGTACTTTACACATAAAATAAGTGTAGGCGATTCGGATTAAATCAATTGCAGGTAATTTTTCTTGAAAATCAAGGGTAGACGATTGTCTACGTTTGATCGCATATAGTTCCGTTTTTGATAGTTTCTCAAACCAAACTAACGTGAAAATTTTTATTTTCACTTGCTCTGGTTGCAAGAAAGATTACTCTCTTTATCTTGAAAAGACAAAACGTGGACTTCATGGTGTAGCAATTTACGTAATTCATTCATTTGTTTCAAAATAAATACAACTTTGATTTTCTTCTTTTTTTTAAATCTTTGTTGTTATTTAGTTTATATTTAAGGAATTTTGTTTTTCATCTTAACATCATAATAATTACGTCAGTTGTCCATTGTTGAAGAATATAACCTACTCCTTTCGTTTCATAATATAGACATCATTATGCAGTAATCATATTGTTCATTACGCATTTCGATATGTTATTTTTTGTATGTGTAAATGATATGTTATGAATTTTATTTCGATCCAGGGTTATAGTTTCTATCTTATGCTATCTTTGATATTTCATAATAAATTATAAAAAAATATCGTTTTATCATTTCGGGGATCATTTGCAGCATCGTGAATTTTTTTGTCCACATGACCCTCTGTTCCTATATTGTGGAACGGAAGGAGTAATTATAATTAGTGTATAATTATTATTAATATTTTATGATAATTTTTTGAAAAATCATATTTTTTGTCGTCTTTTAATTAAATCAAATTTTACATCAATAAATACCTTTCAGTTAAAATGTTACATATGTAACTTAATCAATCCGTCGGTCATCGGTGAGAGATTAAAAAGGAAAAGAGGAGTAAAGAAATAGTGATGGGATACTTAAATATGATTTAGATAGTTGTGCTATTTGGTATTTTTGTCCCAAAGAAGAAAAAGCTTTTATGGATGAAGTTGTATTCTAGGTGGTATATAAAAATATAAATAAATGATGTGATTTATTTTGAACGGAAATGTTACGTTAGTATCTTTGGGATTTAGACATAACTATTGGGGTTTGCCGGGTAATATTGTATCACAGATGAGAGCGCACTACCATATAATCCTCCTCTTCATGTCCATGTCCTCGAGGACTAGCTTGTCGACGCTGCTCCACTACTGATACCTTCCTGTGATTGCTAATGTCGTATATGGATCGCGATAAGGCCATGTCAAGCCTTGTGCACATTGACGAAAATATCTGATTCTCTGGAGTCGTTTTGTTTATTTTTTATAATGTGGTTCATGTTATGAAACTATAATGTTTAATTTCAACAAAATAATTGAAAAAGATTATCGAGAGACTCGGGTTTAGAATTTTCCTGTAGTATGAAAATGGTCAAAGTTGCTGTACTGGTTGAAATATATTTTAAATTTGTTTTGTTCAAGAACTTCTGTGCGAAACATGATTGTTTATTTTTAAGTGTAAAATTGAAAAATAAAAATGGATAATGCATGATGTCGGTTAGTAGTTATTAAAGAGGAAAAATCATCTAGAGATAACATTTGCAAAAAAAAAAAAAAAAAAATTACCTATAAATATCATCCTTTATTTTTTTTCCATTGAAGTATCTCATTATCTTTTTTATTTTAAATTCAATCTGCATTTCACTGATTTCCAACGTCTTTCTTTCCTTTTTTAGTCACAAAATGTTGTTTATATGTGTGCATTCCTGATTTACAAATATTTTTCTTTCTTTCTTTTTCCTTTATCATATATGATTTGATTGTTCAATTATGTACAAAATCAGTTTCCTCTTTTTTTCTATGCATTGTCGTCGTCGTGAAGAACGGTTGAAGTAGGAGGGGGAGCATGAACGTTTAATTTGTTGTCATCGTCGTGAGCTTGTCGTTGTCGTCAGTTCGTCATTATCGTCGTCAGTTTCTCGTCGTGAGTTCATCGTTGTCGTCATCAGTTTCTCGTCTTAGTAAATTCATCATCAGCTCGTCTTCGTCAGTCCGTTTTCGTTGTCCTCGTCGTCCTCGTTGTCAGTTTGGCTAAGATTGACGACAATTATGATGTACTAACTTACAGTACGTGGTTTCATTGTCACAATACGTGAGTAAGGTCGACGATGATTTTCGGATAAGGTTTAGATTTAGATTTGAAATTGAATTCTTTTAGGAAAGTCAATGTCTTTTGTAATTAATGATAATTTTGTTTCAAAAGTGAATATGGTGTGTAAGTAATCTAATATCTAATTGTTATGTATACTATTACCCAAAATCTTCCAACGGTATGTTATCGTATCTCACGAGACGCCACCTAAATAATTATATATAAAGAAAGTTAAAACAAAAAATCTTTTACGAAATAAATTCTTCAATACTTTTATCTTAAATAAATATTTATAAAATGAAAAAAACGAAACTTAAGTATCTTTCGCAATTTTTTTGGTAATACTTTAATATTCAAATAAATATTTATATAAAAAAAAAAGAATGAAAAGATATTTACAAAATAAATTAGATTCTTTCAATAACCATGACCATCTAATGAAGAAAAAAAAAATTAAACGTGAAATATAGACAAAATGAAATAAAAACTTGATCTTTGACTAAATCGATCTACTCAACATCGAGGATTATTTTCCTAGTGAATCGATAGAATCGAGGAGTATCTAAACATTTAGAACAAATGGTCCAAAAGTATATTTTTTGAGAAATATTCCCAAAATCATACATCACGGAATCATATTTATCAAAATATACAATTACAACCTCAATCCCACTTTCCATCCTCTCTCTCCTTCCTCTTCCTCTCCCCCCACTCTCCGATTCATCATTAAATCGTTGTCCTCGTTGTTGCCGCCTCCTTCGATAGCCACCGCGATGTTGATCACTCATCGGCATCTGTTTTCGGCGTCTCTACGAGCATGAGCAGGCGGTAAAGCAACTGAGGAAGATCACCACATCCGATGAATCATCACGGATCTAGCTTTGCACCGCTCGTTTTCTTACGGCTCTTCGACCACTATTCACCTCATACTACGGCTCGTTCGGGAACGTGAGGTCGAAAAGGAAGGACATAATCGATCGATTCAAGGACAAGGTCGAGGTGTCCAGGTCCACTCCCTGGCCTCTTCCCTTTAAGCTCATCGGAAGAATTAGAAACCCTATAATTTCAAGTGTGCTTTATTTGATGTGTCTATTAATGATGATTATGTTGGGTTGGTTCCCTTTAATGCGTTTGTTATATCTATGATTTGGTTAATGAAAAAATTGAATTTAACTGGTGCTGGCTAATGTGATGCTTTGGCTCGAACAACATTTGTTGTTGCTCTATTGATTCTGCGGTGCCTGTGACAATGGAATTTTGTTGGCTTCAAGGTGTAGAAATTCTTATTTATTTTGGTTTTGAGTGCTGTTAGATCTGGCTATTTATATGTGCCTAGAAATGAAAAGTAGCTTTGAAAACTCTACAGAACACTTAACATTGTAATATTAATATTTTCAAAGTTATTATTAATATTTGTTTTGTTAGTATAGATTTTTTTTAAGTACATGAGTTATTCGAGAGTTTTGTAAATCTAGATAAGTAATTTAAGGTTGTGTTTCATTTGTTCATACGTTCTATTTTATTTTTTATATATACATTCTTTTTTATTCGGTAACATATACTCTGTTTTATTTTTGTACATATGTTTTATTTCATTTTTTGGGTGATGTCGAGATCTGATGGTGCATAGTCTCGTATTAATATAATGTTTCAATATTGATTCATGCGTTCTATTTCATTTGTTTATACGTTATTTTTCATTTGTACATGAACTCTATTTCATTTGTTTATGCGCTCTTTTTCATTTGTTTGGTGATGTCGAGATCTGATGATGTATAGTCTCGTATTAATATTATGTTTCAATTTTGATTCATATGCGCTCTGTTTCATTTATTCATGCGTTCTGTTTTAGTTTTTTTTGGTGATGTTTAAATCTGATAATGCATAGTCTCGTATTATTAGTTTCATTTTTTATTCATGCGTTCTGTTTCATTTATTCACACGCTCAGTTTCATTTGTACATGCGCTCTGTTTTATTTGTTCATATATTTTATTTCGAAACAAAACGTAAGAACTTGTGTTTTGTTTTATTTTTGTACTAGCGTTCTGTTTTACTTTTTGCAATGGAGCTCTATTTTTATTTTTTATCATGTGCTTTATTTTATTTTTGTATATGCGTTTTGTTTATTCATGTTTTTTATTTCATTTTTTTGCATATGTGTTCTGTTTTACTTGGTAACATACGTTCTGTTTAATTCTTTTGTATATGCGTTCTGTTTCATCTGTTCATGCACTGTGTTTCAGTTTTTGGGTGATGTCGAGATCTGATGTTGCATAGTCTCGTATTATTATTACGTTTTATTTTTTATTCATGCGTTTTGTTTTATTCGTTCATACGCTCTGTTTTATTTGTATATGTGCTCTTTTTCATTTATTCATGCGCTCTATTTCGAAATAGAGCGTCAGAAGAGACGTTCTGTTTGATTTTTGTATTGTGCACTGTTTCATTTTATTACTGGCGTTCTGTTTCATTTTGTACTGATGTTATATTTTCGTTTTTATCATGCGTTTTGTTTTAATTTTATTCTTACGATCTGTTTCATATTCCAACGACGTGGTCAGATTCCGACAACATTTTAGATTCTGGCCAAAATTCCGACGGTGGTGACTACATTCCGAGGAAGATTCCGACGATGGTAACCGGGCTCCGACGAAGATTTTGACGACGATTGTCGAATTACGGCGAAGATTCCATCAACGGTTAAATAACAGTAGGGGTTAGGGTAGAGATGAGAATAGGGTTGGGGTTTTAAATAAGATGAATGAATTGTATATTTTTTGAATTTTGATTCATTGTGTATGCTTTTTGTATTTTTTTCAAATTTTTATATGTTTAGATAATTCACCAAAACATTTATTTTCATATTTTCTTAATATTATTTTTTGTTGGGAAAGAATTCATTTTTATTTTGTAAAGGAATTTTGAAAAACTAAAAAAAAAATATTTTAAAATTTTTACTAAACAAAATCTACCTAATATCTAAATATAAATATTTTTTTAAAAAAATGGAAGATTGACGAAAACAAAATCTATGCAATATGTAATTCGAAATCTATATTTGTAATGAAAAATAAAACTTACACAACTATAATTGAATGTATTCCAATATAAAAATCTGTTATAAACCCCAATTTATAGATAAAATAAAATTCTTACATGATATAGAGATCGTTGTGTTTAGATGATTTAATGTATAACGAATACTATAGATATAATCGTCTAACATATATGTTATCCAATTAAAATGAAAACAACCTCCTGATCTATCTCTAATCACCCACTATATATTCTCATCCCATGATCATCCTAATTAAATATAAAATTTTAATATCTCAAATCTAACGTAAAATATTTAGATGAAATGAAAAAAAATATAATCATCATATCCAATCTAATCTATTATATACGGTTTTATATTATGAATTAAACAATCAAGATTAAATTTTGATCAAAAATTTATATCTCAAATTTAATATAAAATATTTAAATTATATATGCAAAATTATATATGCAAAATTTTTCACAAAGAAATAATTATAAGAAATGCTAACAGTGTTATATAAGAAATCGTCTTTTAGTATAATAAAATAATAACTCAAAAAAAATATCGCATTCAATATACATTAAATTATATAGATAAGTTTAAATACAATTTATTTCTATTATCTTTATTTATCACGTATGTACATGACAGATTGAAATGACTCCGTCGTATTCATATAGCCGACCCTATTCGATGGGATAAACACTAGATTTATTGTTGTTGTTATCTTTATTTATCACGTGTAGCGTACAGATCATTATTTCAAATCAACGACCACTAAACGAACCAATCCCCAACCACACAAGAATTTTCGCATCATAAGTGATGAGCAAAACGAGGATAGCAGTCTCACATGAAGAACGAAGTGGTGATTATCAAACCGACAACGAGCAGCAACAGAGAGCGTAGGGTACAACGACTCCGGCATCGACGAGGTGATCAATCGAGTGCAGATCAGAGTTTTGGTGTCGGGGTTCAATGGACCGATCAATTGGAAATGAATGTCACAACCATCTTGCAAGCGCACTGAGACTGTGCTTTCGTGTTGAGGTTTGGTATATCGATTGAGTATATATCAATGTTGTGATCATTATACATGCGCACTAAGTATAACCACATGCGCACTGTGTTGGATGAGTGTTATGATTACGTTTTGTATATTGTTTATAACAGTAAGTATTGTATTTGCATATATAAATATCGATCCGGGGACGAAAGTGACGACATGTACCGTCGACGAGGTGCACATGTGTATTGTTTGTTCCGGGGACAAAAGTAACGACAACGACGAACGACAGATAGATTTAGGGTTGAGAAGGTGATTATAATGTATAATGATTTAATATTTTATTTTCTTATTTGGATTGGGGCAAAAAAACTCTACTTTGAATTTATAAACTAATTGATAATTCAAATTTTATAATATAATATATTGATAATTAATAAAATAAAAAGTAACTACTTAGCCTTTGTGTTTCAATGAAAAATTGAAGTGATGTGATTTTCTCGCAACAAGTCACAGCTGAAACTTGATATCTGAAGCCTCCATGCTGAATCATGTAAAAGCTGCGTGTAAACCAAGGATGAAGAACAGTAAGTTTTACATTGAGTCGTCAGCATATTATTTCCATGCCACGGAGTCGATCTCGTCTCTTGCAGACTTGTAAATCTCAAACCTTTTAGCTATTGTTTTAAAGATAAATTTAGACAAAATTATGCAGTTACAAAATAAAATAAAAATTAAGGTTTGCATCATATATTATGGTATTTAATTAAAAAAAAGATGCTCACGAATTCTTGATGGAGATTTTGTGTTATGCTTTAAAATAAACATGTTTTGTATAGAATAATTGTCTAGCCAACGTTTTTAATTTTTGAACACTCAACTAAGTCAAAAAGACACCTCACAATGTGTAAAGCCCCAGAAAATTAAGATTAAATAAATATAAAAATTGTGATCAAATAATAGTTCAAAAATATATAAACGCAACGAAAATATGCGTTTTCTCTTTTATAATAAATTAAATGTAAGAAACGAAACTCGTTTTAAAGTTTTGAGATGAAATGTTACGTTCATAACATTAAAACTTGTGACAAAGTTGGGATAACTTTTGTCGCGAAAAAATTTGAAAAATCAGATGTTAATTAATAACATGATTTTTCGAGCGTGCTGGTAAAATTTGAGCGAAGACTGTGGAAGATTTGGGATTAACTGATCCTGCGATTAAACGAAACGGGAATGTTTTATTTTAAATCCTACCCACTATGCTTTTCCCTCCTTTTTCTTTTCCCTTTGCTGATTCTTTCCAGCAAGTCGTCCCCTTCTTTATTTCCCAGTACACCATTACAACCACTGAAGGTATCATCGCGGACACCACCACGACAACCACCAAACCCACCTCCTCAATCCGCAGCTCTATCACTCTCTCTTGAATCATTCCTCTGCCTCACTTTGCTCTCAATCCCTCACACACTCTCTCACGATCTCCTCACTTTCTTCTTCCTTTGCTTTTGGTTCCTCTTGTTCGGCAACGGAATCAAGCTCCAAGGGATACTGGCAGCAAGCGAGGTAGGGTAGGGGGGTCGTGAGGAGAAGGAGAAGAGGCAAGAAGGCAGAGGTGAGCTCAACTTATCCGAGCACGTGGAAGCCGAGCTACTCCGAGCAAGGCAAACGAGCTCAAAATAATCCCGACTCAAGGGTGAGCTTCGTATAACTCATAGCTTAGTGTTATATCGATCATTTGAAGCTAAATAACAAAGAAAACGGCATGGAAAACAAGCCACGGATGAATAAAACGTGTTTTGAACCAAAAGACGAGTTATGCTCGTGAGACCTCAAAACCTAAGGGTTTACGTATCAAACAAGTCCAAAAATGATCAAACATGACAAGAATTAAGTAAATATTATGTTCATGAAGTTTTAGATCATTTGGGATTGAATTGATTGGGTAAAACATAAAAACCAACAAAGCAGTTTTTTCTCAGTTTCAGGGCAGCTGTGACTTTCGAGATTAAAACGCATTTTGACCCTAGTTAGAGGCTGATTCAAAAAATGATCCTTCTGAAAAAATAGTAGGGGACTTCTTGACGTTTTCAAAGAATCAAGAATCACCCAATTTGGTTAAGAAACGAGGAAGTTATGGATGCTCGAAGTCTGTGCAGGAAATCTGTTAAAAAAAAAACTGAAGCTTTGGGCATTAAGCTTCGTATGTTTCCACTGTAACCCAAAAATGTGTACTTTTGACGTATTAATGCGTCGTGTCAACCCGTATACCTCATGCAACTATTAAAATACAATATTGAATAAGAAAACGTGGTAAATTACATGGTTAATTATACTCAGAGTAAAAAACGTTTAGTTTGAGTAGAATATATAATAGTTTGTGTATTCGGAAAACATACGCAAATTTTACAAAATAATAGTGAAGCGTACAAAAGCGTGCGTAATACTGTAATATACGTATTTGAGAACATTTAACATACAGAAATACAAACATGTCAAGTTTAAATAAAATACGAAATAATTTACGTATTCGTACAAAAAACTCAAATACGTATAAATAATGAAAATACGTAGAAATAACGTGATGTACGTAAAGATACGTAATAACGTAATACACATATTTATGGATGAATAATACGCACGAATACGTAGGAATAGTATAAAATACGTAAGAAATACGTAATAACATACGGATCATATTTGTACCATGCAAGAACTGAGACGTAATCCAATTTCTCTCAATTTGACGTAAACATCTCAGAAACCACTTAAAAGAGGTAACGTGTAAATTTCTGATTTGGATGGCTATACATGTTAATATACAAGTTGTATATTAACGCGTGATGGATAGTTTTGCCCTGTACGCTGCGTGATGTTGTGCTGTGTTATGTTTGCATTTCCGTGTTATTGTTTGATTGTATGGTAACACTTGTAGGTTATCGCAATTCATGGTAACCTAACCCTGATAGTCCTAATTTTAGGGTTTGGGTAGGTTTTTCTCCGTTAACCCTGTACGATATATACATATGAATGTGATAAAGACAAGTACTAGGTTTACAAGGTTTGGCATTCGATAATGAACAAAAGATTAGGATTAATACAAGTTAATCCTATAAATGATGTAATGTTAAAGATGAACATGCAAAGTAGAAATGAATTCATGAGAGGTGAGGTTAAACACCGAGTTCGTTAATCCTACTGAGTTGTTACACTGTGACTTGGGGAAGATGTCAGGTTAAACTGTACAGGGATGAGTAGTTGCGAC
>JAOVYX010000236.1:0-13833 GCA_035668315.1 Drosera spatulata | reverse complement strand
ATGATTTATGAGTTAAAATTTTACATATTGTAAAATTTTAACATTTCGTAATAGTTGAAATGTTAACTTATGATAAGATAATGTATTTCATAAATTTTTAAGGAAAAAACTACGTATTGTTAAAAACTCTCAATAATATATATGTTGCATATGATAATATAAGATGTTATATATGTAACAAAAATTGAAATATATAAGGTGTTGTACATGATATTGTTGTTAAATGTATCACGTATTATAAATGATATCCTCATAAAATTAAATTAAAAGTAATTATGAAAAAGAAGTAAACGATGTAAAAAAAACATAAAAGAAAATGCGAAAATTTATAAACTTCAATATTAGCGACGAAATCCGTCGCTAATTAATGCAAAATACTTATTTTAGCGACGGATTCCGTCGTTAATAGTTAGAATGTAAAAATTCATGCAAAAAGTTAGTAAGGCAAAAACTAATTACATTTGTGACGGATCCGTAGCTAAATATCTTTAGCGACGGATTCCGTCGCTAATGAATGTAATTGTAAAATTCTTTTTAGTTATTAGCGATGGATACGTCGCTAATAGTGTGAATGCAAATGTTTCTTGCAAAAATATTTCATGCAAAATTAACGACGGATCCGTAGCTAAATATTTTTTACGACGGAATCCATCGCTAATAGTGTGAATGCAAATTCCTTTTATGGTGTGTAGCAATGGACATCCGTTGCTAAAAAATTTTTATGTGTTTTTTTAATTTTCAGCGACGGAATTTCGTCGCTAAATGTATTAAATTTAACTATAGGGTTTGACTTTCCATCACAAAAAATGAATTTTTTTTGTTGTTATTTTTGCTACGGATCCGTAACTAAATTTTTCCGTAGCTAAACTGCTTTTTTTTTTGTAGTGTCTCATCTTAATTCGTCGTCGTCTGTCCTTGTGGTTCTTTGCCGTCGTTGTTAGTTCGTCCTCCATCGTCCTCGTCGTCATCGTCGTTAGTTTGTCATCGTTCATCGTCCGTAGTTGTCGTTCCTCGTCATTAGTCAAATAATTATATTCTTTTCCAATTCGTCGTTGTCGATACTTTGTCGGTAGTTTGTCGTTAGATCATCGTAGTTCGTGGTCATCGTTAGTTCGTCGTAGTCCGTCGTCGCCGTTCTTAGTTTGTCGTTATCGTCCGTCGTCCTGTTTTTAAAGATAATCAAATTTAAGAAATTGAATATTAGATGTAATATTGTATTTTGGGTATGTGATATTTTAATTGATTATGGGGTACTTGGTGAGGATAAAATTAGGATGGAGTATTTTAGTATAATTAAAGCAACATAGGTATATTTATGAAGAATTCTCCCAAAATCATACTTCCTCCGTCCCAGAATAAATGAAACAAATTGATCGACACGAGATTTTATATATGTTGAATTTTTAATGTAATGATATTTACGCCCTCAAAGGTTTGTGAGAGGAAATTGACAAAAAAAAATAGAAGAAGAAGTAATAATGGGGTGAATTGATGTGATACAAAGTTAAAAAAATGGATGGTTTGATATTTTCGAAAAAAAAAAATTAAATGCGTACTACGATAGTATTGTATTCCCTCTGTTCTAGAATAAATATAACGGTTTGACTTAAGCGTTTATCATGACAAATTTTGACTTGCGTTGCGAAACGTTCAAATATCATTTTTCACAAAATTATTATGATACACTAATGATAGTTTGAGTTACATATTTCAATTCTGGAACAATCACGTAATTTTTTTACGTCGTTCAAACAAATAACAAAACTCCTCAAAATAGGTGTTGAATAATATAAAAAATAAAGTGTTACATTTATTACAGGATGAAGGAAATAGTTATAATTATTATTGAACATCAAAAAAGACAAATATTGTACTATCTTCGTCCCATAATTATTACAACGTTTCTCTCTATATGTACTATGTAACACGTAATTTAGGAAATTTTGTTACTCATTTAACTACACGATTAAATTTTTTATTGTATTATGGTTATAGTACATAATATTTACTATTCTTAATATTTTATTATATTAAAAAAAAAACATTTGAATGTTCCATAATATCGATTAAATATTACATCATCGTATATATTTGATTAAAATAATATAATTTTTTAATACGAAGAGAATATTTAATTTGAAACTAAGGAACCGTACCAGAATTACTCCCATCGTCGTATACAAAGTCACATCATTGGTCGGGTCGGATGTCATGATCATGTCGACTGTATACGACGATAAGGATAATATCGTAGAAGGGGCGAGTACGGTGTGGTCCACACCACTTGTCACCCTCAACGTGAGATTACGAATTTCATCATCTCCCACACTGTCTCTCTTCCCCCCTCCGGCGACTTTTTTCAATTCCGACAGCCCTGTTTCTGGTTCCGATCGATCCTCTTCTGTTGCCCCAGTCGCTACATTTGGTGGCGATTTTGCCCAGTCGTCATCGGGACGCAGATGGTAACACTATTCCCATATTTTTGATGTTGATAACTTTCAAGACTACGTATAAATCTTGTCTTTCTCATGTCCGATGGGAGAAATTGGGTTCGTTTGGTGGTTTTGTTGCCACTTTCATTGTTGCGATCGACCCACTTGTTGGGCTGATTCATGTGCAACTTGTGCACGTTACCTTTGTTGCCTAATGGGTTCCTTTGTTTAGAGGAATGAATTAGTAGATATACGTGAGATTATATAATTTGACCTCCCATGGCATCAATTGATCCCCATACTGATTAGCTTCATCTCCATGAATAGATAATCGAGCCTATCGTGGAATCAAACAAGAGGTGATTGAACTTAATAACATCTAACATATCCCTAATCTTTGCAACGAACATAACAAATAGATACTGTCCACTTCTTATCAAGCTAATTCGCATTGTGTATTTACGCCCTTGTCATATACAAGGGCAATGCCTTTCTCCTCTTAATGTCATCGTCATGTGGGTGATAACACAGGCAATTCTGAGTCTTGAATGTCCATGAGATCGACATTATTGGTGGATGTTTATGTCCAGAAAAGTCGACTCGATAATAAATCACTCTTTCTCTCAGCCGCACTCTCCATTTGTATAAGTTGCGATGCAACCGTGACTTCTTTTCTTCTTTCTCTATTCTATATGCCATAGGAACTATTCCAAGAAATGCTCCCAAATTCCTCGTACCAAATGTGAAATCAGTGTAAATCAAAATATCCGTCTAAACATGCCAACTATTTTTCTCTTTACAAAAGATCAATTAGCTGGTCTCAACATGGCAATCAGCTTCTATTGTAATGTTAATTTTGATGCTCAATTATTGAGGCCCTTTCTGTTAAGCATCCTTTCGAGAACAACCTTTTTCATGTTTCGAAGGGATCCCTCTACTTCGTCCAACAGCTTGTGCGGTTCTGGAACCATGTCTTGATTCGCGCACACGGCGACGCTCATCTTGTTCATGTAACTCATGAAATGGATCACCACACCCTGTCATGATAAGAAACACAGTTCCAATTATCAAACAAGACAGTTACAAACGACTATGGACATTGTTCGTACATACCGGTGCATGTCCTTGAGCAGTTCGGGCAGTAGGGGTAATGTAAGCAACCCGATGACCGCAGAAGTCTATTTCTTCTGCAGGACCAACCACATTTGAAAACATCAGCGTGCAATTGCTAGCAACTCCATACATCAATCCCGCACCCAACTGCAAACACCAAATACAACGGAAGTCCTAAAATTTTCCTATTGCTTTGGAGGCTTCGGATTCTGCCGTATATAAGAGACAACCTCGCCGGCAAATAAAGAAAGATGATTACTTACCTTCAACCCTAGTAGTTTTTGTCCGAACAAAATCAGATAATATGTGACCTTTGCATCGAATGACAACTTCTTTTTGTCGATAACAAGCTTTGCTTTCCGTACGTACTCTAATGGTTCCTTTTCCATTGCGACATGTAAAGGGATGACAATGCAACCTGTTACATTGCCCCATTTGCATTTCGAACCCTTATCCATCATATCCGCAAGATCCTGCATATTTAAGTAGCATATCTTCTGTCAAATGTGCAAAAATGGGCGAATATCATACTTGGTTTCAACACATTAGGGCACGTACCTGAATCCCTACAGCTTCTCTTACATTCACAGCAACATTTGCTCGGAGGCAGATTTTCTTCTTAGAATAGTCTGTTTCCGCACTTATAGAACCTTCGCCTTTTCCAGCATTAACATATAACAATATCAGTTCTCACTTCTGAATATAAGGCTGATTACAAGTCAGCCAACTTGGCAAATTTTTTATTGTAAATTTCACTTCTTATATAATAACTTGAAAAGTTTATACTATAATTTGATAAATATATACTGTCAAATTTTAGTGTATTTATAACTAAAACCTGACAGTATAGTTTAAATAACATACATTATAAAGTTTTCAACTTACAGTATAAAAAGTAAAACTTACAATATATTGACAGTTAGTAAAATCAACCCCAACGTGCCCATATATATATCAGGAAAAAAAGATAAAGATGGCTAAAGGCATTCTTAAAACACACGATAATCGATATCGTTTATCATCAACTATGCACATGAATATTTTCACCTACACGTTTATATCGTGTTTGTAAAATTTGATTGTCATTGATTACACGTGGGCAATTGAAAATGATATAGCTTGTTTAAGCACTATCTTAAACCGTTCATTTTAATGGTTTCTAATTTTAAGGATTAGAGTGTTGGAATGATTACAGTTTTTGTTAGCATGTTTTATTGGAACAAATGATCACATCTAATGATCGAATTGTTTAGAAACGATATCCACTTCATGATATATTGGCTAAAGGCAGTTTAGTCCCTTCAAGCCATATATCTAAGGAAAATCATTAGTGCTGTAACAGTAGTCATATTGGCTACTGCAAACTGCATATCTTCTTCTCGTGAACTGTATCTTGTTATATTGTGAACTACAGCTTAAAACGTAAAAAATAATACCGTTCATAATAGAATAAGATACAGTTTATGAAAAAAAAGTTGTAGTTTACACCAGCCATGTTGGCTGCTGTTGCATCACTAACGATGCATTCTTATATATGTGTGTGTGTGTGTGTCGGAAAACCTTTTGTGCTGTACAAAGCAGTCACCACCGTGCTGTAAAGTTCAAAAAACATTATTTTATAGTATGAATGACATGAATTGTGTTTGTGAAACTTAATAAATCAATCTAACAAAAAAAATAAAAAATGAACCATGACTTCCAAGATAAAGAATTATGTGATTTTTTTTACTTTATGTAATTTTTTCTATATGACATGAATTGTAATAAAAGTGATAATTTTCATATCTTTGAACGGTTTTTTTTTGTAAATCTCTTGTTTGGAGAATAATTATAAAGAAAATACAATTAAAAATGACAAAAAAACACAATTCATAATGATGTTTTGATTATTTAAAGCAACTACTTAGCTACCTTTTACCACATAAAAGTTAAGCCATATATATATATAAGGTAAGAAAATGATAAAGTGACTTTAACCAAGATATCTAAAGGTATTCACAAAAACATGATAATCAACGTCGTTTATCATCAACTATGCCAATGGATATTATTATCTGCTTGTTTACATTGTATTTGCAAAATATGGGAGTCATCGATAACTTATGCGTATGGAAGTAATATAGTTTGTTTATCGATTATTTTTATCCGTTCATTATAATGATTTCTATTTTTGATGATTGGAGAGTTAAAATGATTCTAACTTTTGTTATTATGTTTCATTGGATTATATGACAACATTTTAAAGATCGAATTGTTGAGAAATGGTGTCCATTATCGTATTTTATGAGTGTTTTTAATTATCATAACTAAAGACATTTTAACCTCTTCAAATCCTATATATATCAGAAAAAAAGGGTTAAAGTGACAAAAACACGAGACGTCGTTTATCATCGTTTATTGGAGTGGATGATCACATCTAACGCCCGAATTATAGAGAAACAATGTTCATCATCTTGTTTCATGAGTATTTTTATCTATTTTGGTTAAAGATACTTTAACTCCTTCAAACTATATATATAGAGAGAGAGGGGTTAAGTAAATATTTAGCCTGTCTTCATACGCACTAATCTTATGCAGATCATTCTACTCGACATAAAATCTAGCAAGGAGCTTTTGAGAACTCACCATGTGACGTCGCGCGGAGGTAACGAGATAGTGCAGCACTGGTTAGTCCCACAACGACATCATTGACAGTCTGTAGAATTTCATTTGCATCCAAATGTTATTAACAAACGAATGTGCATTAATGTCATTAGTGGCATCCACATGTCCAGTAAAAATGCACGATTCCAAATAGCAATGATAGATTATCATACCGTATTTGTTTCGTTCTTCACCAACTTTAAATCGTCGAGGCTGATCAATCTATGGACAATCTTCTTTTTAGAGTGTACATTCACCTTCTTACTATCAATAAGAGTATTTGTATCTCGCAGGAAAAGGGATGTGGCCAGAAGATGCGTGATACCGACAAAGGTATTCCAGATCAACTGAAGCATCAACCATATCGCAACCAAGTACATGTAAAGAGATCTTTTCCCACTTTTCGAGACCGGTTTCATCGACGTAGGAATAGAAGGCAACTCCTCTGGTTTGGAGCTTTTCCGAGAAGCAGCAAGAGTTAAAGACACTAGGGACATGCCATCTCCGAGCGAATGATGGATTTTAAAGATACCAACAGATTCAGCATTGGAGGTTTTGACATTGAGGACATGGAACTCCCATAATGGCTTGGATAGATCGACGGGTGTACTTGACAGATCCGATGCATAGTCTTCGATAAATTTATCCGGTTTTTCCATGTCCGGATCCAATTCCGGGACTATGACGTGGTCATCCAAATTGAAGTTATTCATCAGAACCCATCGTTCTTTCTCCCCGTTTTTTGTATCGAGCACCTTAGTTCAGTCACAAAAATAATAACCAAGTTAAAGCATAATCGTCGATCCCAAACTTGTAAATCTATTAATCTAGCACGTGATTCTAATAAGATTGTCTGCATTAGTAAAAGTTAAACTTGCTGGTTTGCTCCAGCAATGAAAATGAAAATGACAGTATAAGATTGAGTAATTCTTTATTTCTTTCTATAGGTCAGTGAATGGCAGTACAATAATTTCATTTCTTACATAGCCTTCAATGTGCTGTGTGTTTTAATAGACATTGTCGTACAAAGTTGTTAGTTGCATGATACTGAATAGGGAATCTGTCAAATCGAGACATAAAAGCCGGACCATGTGTGGGAAATCGAGAGCGATACTCGTCCCCTTCATGTGTTCTGTAGTGAATATGATATGTTTAGAAGTCCTCGAAATAATGGTATAAGGTTGATGTATTTTACTACTCCCCCTCCCCTCACGTAAAAGTCCTTCAAAACATTGAATCGTGGACAACGATATCTCGTCAAAAGTTTGATGTGTGTGGGCGTCTGCTCTGTACAATGTTGCAGAACCAATTTCCCTAATAATTCAAACTGATGATGGTGGAAAATTTACTAACACTATCTTAACAAGTCTTACGCTGGTGTGATCGTTGCATGATGTTTTGATCGTTGATTTCATAGCAGTCACCAGTTACAAATCTCATTGTACAGTATACAAGTAAAGTTCCACCAACCGAAAAAACAAGACAAAAGGATTATTTGAAAGGATTATTATTATGAAATAATAATGTTTTTTTATTTGAAAGGAATAAAACCTACACTAATATACTTTTGAGAAAAATAAATAAACGGTGGTGTCCGTTTGTTACAAGGAAGGGTGTCCTGCATTTCCATGCAGTATTTGGCCCCACCCTGTACAGAACTACTCCTTCCAGTGCTGTTGTCCCTTTTCCCAACAAGTAACCAATGAAACCTCTCTTCGCACATCTCTTTTTTCCCCCAAAGGTAAACCCTCTGATGAAAACCAAAAAGTAGAAAATTGTATCGAAACGGTTTGGTTCATTATAAGTACAAACGGTGAACATCGTTTCTACCGTACACTCTATACTTTTAATATAATACAATACGAAAAAAAAAAAAGAGATTAAAATATCTTTATTCAATATAACTGTAAACATTTTCAAATATTCTATAATCGACATCGTTTATCATCAATTATTTCCATGGACATTATCATCCAATCATTTATATTGTGTATGCAAAATTTAGGAGTCATCGGAGACTCATGCGTTCGGGAATAATAAAGCTTGATTATGGATTGTTTTTATCGTTTATTTTAATGGTTTTTATTTTTAAAGATCGAAATGTTAGAATGAATCCAATTTTTATTATTATATTTAATTGGAGTAAATGATCATAATTTAAGAATCAGATTGTTGAAAAACGATATCTATTATCGCGTTTCATGAGTATCTTTAACTATTTTGAATAAAGACACTTTAACCCCTTCAAACCCAATATAATATTATTATATATGTATATATACTACTTTCTATGTCCCAAAAAAGTTGATACACATACGTATTTTATATTATTTTATATGCATGAATATAAGTTTCGTTTTTATATCAAATCACGTTTGATCGTCCCGCAATATGTATTAGGTTGAAATATGTAACTTACAGAACAATTGATGTTTCACGATAAATTTATAAAAAAACTACGTTTGATCATCGTTGCACGCATATCAAACTTTACATCGATACGCGTATAAAGTCAATCTTTTTCATCTTTTCAAGACAGAGGGAGTATATTGTGTGTATTTATTCAATGTGATATGAGTATCGGGTCAGATTCGGGACGGATTTGTCAATATCCATACCAATCCCAAACTCGATTCAAAAGAATCGGGTATCCCCAGGTATCCCCGAACTCTATCAAAACAGATATTCCTCGTTTTGACTGGATTCGGTTAAACTCATCGGGTATGGGGATTTGTGTCATCCCTATATCCCACCATACTATATTACCTCATCCTTTTCTTTTTCTTTTTTTTTCATCATTCACATCAAACCCATCACCTTCATAAAAAATCAAAATATATTAATCAAAATATATCAAAACCAAGACACACGTAGAAAACCGATTTCGATCAAACCATTGTGGGAGGGAGGGAGTATCTAAATTGAAGCAATGGGAAGATCACTAACCAGCTTGCTACGCAGGCGAGGATGCCTGATCAAGGTCTTCTCCATGCGTTCCTTCAAGAAACCAACGTCCAAACTCGTCGCAAACCCGAATATAACCAGAATACACGTATTCAAACTGGCCGTGTGATACACACGCCCGAACGGGCTAAGTGGCTCGTCTGCCTCCGTCGTCTCCGTCCACACCTCCTCTCGACAACCACCTTGACCACCACCACCACCGTCATGGTTTACACTGCTTTCTCGGCCATTGGCCTGCTTGGCCGTGGTTGTTGTATAAGCCTTGGTTCTGATCCTGAGAGTTTTCTCCATGGAAAGAGGAGTTGAATGAATACCTTTGGCACATTGATTGCGCAAGAGGAGATGAGACGGTGATATATAACTATGTGGTGTAGTAGGGGGGCTCGAGTGCTCCACGGGCTAGCCGTGTCCAGTGGATACTTTACAACCAGTGTCTCCTGCATTCGAAAGGGAAGTTTGGGGATGAAAAGTTAGCTTTATATGTGGCCACATCTTTGAAATTTGTCATATGTTTAGTAGTCAGTATAAAACACGATATGGATCCGTTTTATACATATACTATTAAACACGAATTTTTTTAATCAATTATATTTTTTATATAATTCAACCATATATTTTTATCCTTTTTCTCGTGTTTTACTGACCATGTTGAAAAAAAATCGAGCCAATAATAATGAAGTGTATTGTTATAATGGAGTGTACTGTATAAAAAAGAGGCATATGAGTATTAATTTGGGGATGAAAAGTTAACCTTAAAATACATGTTGCAATTAGTTCCAAATGAACATCATTTATATTTTGAGACAGTGTGAAACTTATCGAGCCTTTTTCAACTATATGCCGAAAAAGACATACACAATAAGGCCTAACCAACAACATAAATGATACACACAAATGGTCCTCTTGCACTCGATGATAACGGGAGCATCAATGTCGAAACAGACATCAAAAATTGACCGTCTCAAAAAGGACTCAACTTTCTTATTCAAACCGGCCTTGTAAAAATCACTGGTCCAGGATCCGGGTCAGAACCGGGCCCGTGCAGAGCATTTAACTCCTTTTTGACTTCGGGCCCAATATGGAGCCCAGACTCTTAAAGCCCAAATGTACCCAAAAAATCGTACTGAATCTGATAACTTTGATGGGTGTAATCAATGAGTAATCAAACTCATTGGTCACTCATTCCAAAAAAAACAAAAAAAAGCACTCATTGATCACCAAATGCACACATTGCAATCAAAGTTTAAGTTGTCTCTACGTTAAGAACAGAAGCTTTTCTTTTCAAAAAAAAGAAAAAAGAAAAAGAACAGAACACAAGCATTTTTATTTTTATTTTTTTGTTAAATGAAATTTTATTTTACGAATGGATGAAACGGAATCAAAAAACAAAAAACAATTATTAACAATTTCTAGTTATTGATTCATCCGACTATAACATTCAAGACTCTTTTCATAGAAAATCATTTTGTTTTATAAAGTATTTTTTATTTTCGTTGTTGGTTTTCTATTTGCATTATTGATTTAGGATTTCACAGTGTTGAACGACATAAAACAACCCCTAAGTTATATTATCTCCTTCCCACGAAAAATATAACACATACGTATTTTATATTATTTTATAAGTACCAATACAAATCTCGTTTTCATATCAAATCATCTTTGATCGTCCCACATGTATTAGATTGATATACATAACTTACACAAATATTGATGTTTTATGATAAATTTACAAAAAAATATTTTTGATGATCGTTGCACGCGTGTCAAACTTCACATCGACACGACACACGTATCAAAACGTTGTATTTTTCATGGGACGGAGGAAATATCTTTTGGCGTATTTAAATATAAAATTTAGTTTCTTCTATGCTTAGTATAACAATGAAACTTCTCTTCAACAAACAATGAAACTTCTCATAACACGAACAGAGTATAAAGCTTGCAGCTCGAGGCTGAAGGTGGCAGTTAAGACTTCTTCATCTTGCTGCTTTTTTTCTAACTGTGACCAACTGGGTTCAGGAGAGGCCCTTGTTCAGCTTCTTTTGAACCACAGCATTTTTCATGAGCCGAAGTGATTCCTCCACCTCGTCCAACAGCTTGTGCCCGTCAGGAATCAGGTCTTGATTCGCGCACAAGGCGACACTCATCTTGTTCATGTAACTCATGAAATGGATCACCACACCCTATCACGATTATAAATGTATTTACATGATTACAGTTAGTCAAGGTGGCATAGACAAGCATGGAGAAGGAAATCGGATCAGCGCATGTCCAAAGAACAATCACTACTATGATCAAGAGACATCTAAGGTTCTCATGAGTTGTAGTGATTAATAACTCGATAAGCGTCCAGTTTTATTCATGAGTCAGTGCCACTGATGCAAGTTTCACAATCTAAAAAATGTAGGGAACAACTGAAAGAGATATGCATACCGGCGGATGTCCACCAGCAGTGCGCGCAGCCGGAGTGATATGAGTAACTCGATGCCCACAGAAGTCTATTTCCTCCACAGGACCAACCACGGTCGAGAACATCAACGTTAAATTGCGTGTCACTCCATACGCCAGTTTCAGAGCCCACTGCAAAACCAAACACCGCTGAAGTAAAAAACTTTTGTTTGAGAATGTGGCATGCTAATTCGGAAATAGCGTTAGCCAGCTAACTAAACAGAGATAATTATATGTATTACCTTCATCCCTAATAGTTTAACTGAGGACATGACCGTATAAAATGAAAGCTTTGCTTCGAGCGATAACTTCTTTTGGTCCATAACGTGCTTCGCTCTCCGTACATACTCTAACGGGTCCTTCTCTGGGGTAACATGGATAGGGATGACAAGGCCTCCAGTAATATTACCCCAGTCACATTTTGAACCATTCTCCATCATATCTACAAGATCCTGTATAATCGAATAACATGCATAGTCATATCGAACCTGGAAAGTGCCTGCGAATATATAAAGTTGGTCTGAAGATGACGAAGGGAGCTTAGATATTTAAACGTTGCTTTATTTGGATTTATTTAGAGCTTGATTAGTTTTGTGCATTTTCCACTTTTTATGTTTTATTTCTATTTATTTAAGTTGTTGTCCTTAGATTTTCCTAAATTTTAGGGAACTCTATATATATTTTGCTATGTTTAGGGTTAGAAGGATAGACAGATTGTTTTTCCTTCTAGAGAACCGAGTTCCTTGTTTCCTTGAGTTCATCAAGGTATTTGAGATCAAAGTTGTGTACTTTGATCTTTCTATTAGTGCTTCACGCTGCGTCAGAGAATGACAAAGATATACCATACCTTGAGCCCGACAGCTTTTCTTACATTCACCGCAACATTTGCTCGGAGGCGGAGTTTCTTCTTATGGTGGTCTCTTTTGGTACTGAGAGAACCTTCTGCTATTTTAGCATTAACACAAAAGGATATCAGTGCTTGATATATAGATTTGGTAAATATAAGCCTTTTTACAGGAAAAGAAAGAAAAGCAAGTGAGTTATACTCCAAGATCTCACCATTAGACGGCGTATGGAGGTAACGAGACAGAGCAGCAGCTGTTACTCCCAGAACGACATCGTTAACGGTCTACAAAAATCCATTTGTATCACTGACAGTAATGAGATCCAACTGTTACGTTAAGAATGTAAAACGCAGCAAAGTAGAGAAGATCATACCACATTTGTTTCATTCTTCACTAACTTTAAATCGTCGAGGCTAATCAATCTATAGACAATCTTCTTGCGCGAACATTCATCAACTCCACTGTTATAGAGATCATTTGTATCTTTCAGGAAATGAATGCTCGCCAGAAGACTTATGTAACCAATTAGGGTATTCCACATCAACTTGAGCATCAACCATAGAGCAATGAAAAATCCGTAAAATGCTCCATCTGAACTTTTTGAAGCCTTCCTAGTTGATAAAGGGATAGAAGGCAATTCTTCCGGGTCTGAGGTTTTCCGAGAACAGGAAAGAACAAGTGAGATCAGAGACATTCCGTCTCCAATGGAATGATGGATTTTAAAGACACCAACGGATTCAGCATAAGAGGTTTTGATGTTGAGGGCATGGAATTCCCACAATGGCTTTGATAGATCGAATGGCGTACTTGACAAATCTGACACATAGTCTTCAAGAAATCGATCTGTGTTCTCTATGCTTGGATCCAAATCCGGGACAACAATGTGATTTTGATAGTTAATCTTGGAGTGAACCCATCTCTCTTTCACCTTTATTCCATTAACAATAAAGATAACAACCAAGTCAATGCACCATACACAAGGTTTAAAATATATGCAGATCATGTAACAAGAAAGGAACAAAAAAAATTATGAGTTACCGAATTTGGTTCTTTGCCAACATTGTAATTCCGTTGTCACCGGACATTACGCAATTGCAAATGGAGGCATCATGGATGCTGTGATACCAATTTTTAGATGAAATTTGGCGAACCAGAACACAAAAACTAGCTTATACAGGTAATGACTCCAAAGTCAACATATAGCCCCCAACTTTTAATCTCGAACTTCCTATGAAGTAATCAGGTCCCATACCTTGCACTAGGTTTGTTACGTACGGGTCAGTTAATAATAAACACAAACAATAATAAATACGCAAAATTAAATGAGACAGAGAATTTTACGTGGAAACCCTTACGGGAAAAAACCACGGGCGGTCGCCGACGACGAA
>JAOVYX010000235.1:0-13834 GCA_035668315.1 Drosera spatulata | reverse complement strand
GGAATGGAAAGTCACCGCCAGACTTCAAATCTGCTCGTCTAGCTCCAGGATACCTCTCGCCAACTTCATCTTTGAGTAGTTGAGGGATTGCACAATAGTCAATGGTCTGGGAGCAGAATGCAAGTTAAATTTTAAATGTCTATTGCATTTCTTTCCCTCAAATGACAAAAGAAACAATATCAAGGATCCAGTGAGATTTACATGAGGAACAAACATTTTTAAGATTCGGTATTCGATTGTGATTCGAAGCCTAATGAACGCAACTGGTTTTCTGCGTTTAGCACGCAGGTTGGACACAGGTTCACGCTGAATATCTAGAAGTTTCTACGCGCCACTTTCTGAGGACTTCACCCAATATGCGTCAGAAGGCTAATGATAGAGAGGGGATAGACCCCGAAGAAAGATTTCATACGTGTACTTGATGATCAAATTCATGACTCAAGACTGATGAAACAGAACATAGTTGAAATGAATCAATCTATCCCATGAGCCAAAATCTATCAAATTAACCACACAACCTATTCTACCAACATATTTCAGCAATGACATGCACCGGTTCGGATTCTTCACTAATGCATGAAATATTTTTAGGTTTATGCAGCAATGCTCACAATATGCTTTCAGCTGTAGTCATGAAAAAAAAACCTCAGCGAAAAAACATGGAAGTAGGCTTATAAGCAGAAGCATGCAGCAGTTCAAGGTTTCTACAAGCATACATCCATTATGGTTATCAATGCATCCGGGAGCCGCAATGGTCCCACAACAGCAGAATCAACAGTTAACGTCAATCTTGAGGCCAAATCGTCTCTCGAAAGTGTTTCAACCTGCAAATGATAGGTGAAAAGTAGTAAAGGCACCGCCAATACCCATGACAAAATCCATCAAACAAATTGTGCACACCACTTTGGCTTCACCTGCGAGACTACGAAGTCAACAGAATCCGCGATGAATGGTTCATGAGGGCCAGCACGGATGCCGGACAGGACATATCGTTTGAGCAGGAAGGCAGGTGTCCAGCCAACACTGCAAAATTATGTTGGCTTACAAGGTAAAGAACTGAAGCGGCATTACGCAAATCAATAGTGATGATATAAAGCATGAAAAATAATTTGATTCTTCACTCTAACAGCCTTGAAAAATAAACAAAAAGAAAGAAAATTTAGTTAAGCAGTGAGAACATTGAACAAAAAGACAATGTAGCCGGGAACACAAAGTGATAACAAATTCATGGATGCCAATTAGTGCATCAATTATCTTCAGCTTTTTCCTAGAGAATTAAGAACCAAGGGTGGTCGCTATGTTGAAAGCGGTATCTGGAAATGCGAAGGGAAAGAAGCACAATAACTATGAATGTAGAGAACAGATGAAGCTCAAGTTTGCTTTTGTTGGACGTTTTGAGAAACTCATCAGTGACCGTCCAGCATAAACTACAGAATACTAACATGACAGTCTTTAGTACCTCGTTCTATTGAAATAGATACACAACTACAACGACCTGATATCATGTCCCAGGCCTTATCTCATATCCCTGCGCTCATCGAGGTTATTACAAGTCCCATTATACTTATTCTTTAGAAGTTCTTTTTGGTCCCCTCAACTATCTCCAATATTTCGCATATTCTTCCATGCCCCTCACAAGGTCTCCAATATACATTTTAATTCTTTATGTTGGGCAGGGTAAATTTCTTATATATGCTGCCACTTCACTGATTAAAACATAGACCTGCATTTCTTTCATGGATAAATAACCATCTCATAAACTTTGTGCTTAGACTTCATATGTACTTTAGGGTCATAAAACACTCCTTTAATGCTTTATAATTTCTATCTATTAGTATTAATCATATCAAGTAAGATCATCATCAATACCCCAGCACAAAATTCAACACCGATTTTCAAAAGCTTCATTGTCATAAACATCTTTCTACAAGGAGAAGTGTCTCTGTTTTTTTATAGTTCATTCCCTAAATGTCCAGTAAGATTCAAAAAACTGACTAAACTAAACTGATCTCAGTGGGAATTAAATCACCAGCCAAGAAAAGGCAAATTGCTTATACAGACTTCACTTAACAACCAACATACAGAAAAGTTTAGTCACTGCACTTACTGGATTCTCAGATGACAAGAAATATCAAGTTCACAGTCCCGGAAATACGTTTGAAAGAAAAAGATGATGAAAATTGACTCATGTTTGTTACTTTAACTTAAAGGACTAAAAAGCCATGCTGTGAAACGATTCATCATTCTTTGGCAAAATGACATCATCATAAGCTCTAGCTGCTAGAGAGGCAAGAGCTAATGAAAGTGGAAAAAAAAAAATATTAATAAATACTTTACATAAAAAACGGCATCACACTACAAAGGCAACAAGAAAATGGTGCAAAAGCACCACAAATTTATTGCTGTTTAACCCATAGAAGCTCTGTTAACTTCCTACACAGAATAAGCAAAGATCTACCACTAAACATATCAAGCAGAGAAGTCCGACTACTTACACTGGAGCCCATGGCATTGCAGACGAAAAAGTACGTGTTTCCAAGTACGTGTTTGAGAGTATTAATGACCGAACCCGTCTTGGCCGATGCTCAGCAAATATTTGTGCCAGGAATCCTCCAAGTGATGTTCCATAAATGTGAATCTGTACAAGGAAACATTAGCGAAAAGTCTCTGCGTAGGATTATACAAAAATAACGAGAGGCAAGAAAGTGATCTCCCAAAATAGCGAGCAAAGTTCTAGATCTTGGATATCGAAAATCAGATATCGAATATTAAAACATATCGTATATCGGATAGCGGATGATATATCGGGGATATGTATGAATATCGGATTTAGTTTGGACTGAAATATAAATAAATGAAATATATAATGAAATGTTTAAAAAGTCATAAAAAAAATATGCAAAACCTAAACATAAAAGATTGAAAATATTAGAACAATATCCTTTTACGAAATAAAGATTGAAATCTACTCTCCTCTAATCTTCATCTTTATCTTCAATCATCTCTTCTTCGTCTATTTCGTCCAACATCGATGACTTGTAATCATCGACGAGTGATATGTCAAGCTCCACTTCTCCCTCTGATGAATCTTGTGATGATCTAATGTCCCTTTTTCTAGAATTCTTGGATGCTTGCATGAATATGTAGTTATAATAGACTAGAATCCAATCTGATTTTTGAAAAAACAATTCAAAAGACATTTTTGATGTATTTCAAGAAAAATTTGTTTTAAAAATATTTTTTACCCTAAAAATAGTCTATGATTAAAAAATAATTATATCGAACGATATATCGCTATATCGGATATTATTATATATATCGGATATCATTATATATATCGGATCTGACTGTTATATCGGGTGATATTGACTTGTTTTCTTCGTATCAGATTAATTATACAATATCGTATCAGTGGGGTATCCAAAATGATATATCGGACGATATATCGGCTCATATCAGGCATATTTAAAACAGTGATAGCGAGAAAATCATCTTCAAAACTTGTATTGCCCGCTGAGAGAAAAATTTATCAAAATTTAAGATATTTATCAAACCCAGGTTCACCCTAATAGATAAATATACGAGTAGGCATTACTGGTATATGATTCGAAAAAGCATCATTAAGCAATTCGAAAGACAAAGACCAACAAATTGAAATGTCTTTCTATGATTTTGTCTGACTATATCCTTGGACTCTTGGTGTAAGATGGAGGATAACATTTCAGCTGCACTTGTCTAAGAAAAACAATTTGAACCTTTACAAACTTAGATCGATGCAAGAGTGTGAAAAACTTAAAAGTCCCACGAAGCATCCAAGATTGTGCCTATTTCTTAAGCAAGACAACAAGGTACAAAAAGCCCCAGACTGCCTAAACAGTGAAACACAAAGCCAAGCTGCTGCGTTTCACATGCAATGCCTACAGCTTTAGCTAGACCTTCAAGTGCTTTGGAAAGCATAAGATGGTTGCAACCACTTCATTCTTTCTCTTGCTGATAGAAATTCAAACAATAGATACCATGTTCTCTACTCCTAGAACAACCCCACAATCAGCACAATGCAAACCACTAATCTTTAGACTATACTTAAAATGACGGATAGACAATGTGCAAAATGAAACCTCCTACATCACAGTGTGTCTACGACAAGAAACGATCGAAATGAAATGAGATAAGAATCTCCTTCATCGTACATGAAGGTGTCGATCATCCGCCATTCCAAAGATCATCTCAACGACCAGAATTTAGAACCAAGTCAAATTTGCGTGTTGCTAAGCTCAAGTTAAGAAACCCTTATTAAACTCAAACTAGTCAAATGGATGCAATGAAGGGGATGCTTACGATTGCAATCTATCAAGGCTAATCGAGGCATATGGTTAACGGAAAAAAGAAAAACATAGAGAGGAAGAACAGGCTTACATGATGAAGATCAATAGCATCTAAGAACTTTTCAAATGCCTGAATCCACTCATGATGGTTCCAAACACGTGGAACATCAATTGAGATAACCCGATAACCCTGCGAGATAGAGAGAATGAAAGCTTATTACTTGGCTCAGCCAGACTGCTACACAAGTATCTAGATATTTCCAGATGATGTTCAAATATTTGGTTCTAGAAAATAAGAAAAAATCAAAGCAGAGCAAGTTTTCACAGAATATCTATTTTTCATCAACTAAATACAAAATGTCTCTCTTTCTGTTCATTGCAACTGCTCTAAGACTAGTATTTGAAATTAGCCCCTCTGCTACGATTTGGACTCTACAGTTTGGCGCCTTTGCTGTAAGGATTGATTGATATGCATCATAGGAAAAGTTATCTAATTACATGAAGGGTCCAAAATGGAGCTATCATCAGTGAGGGGACATAACGAGAGATGTGTCTGGTGCTTGATAAGGTCAGAGAAAGCAAAAGTTCAGCCTGGTTGCCGTGAAGACTCCAAGATGTAACCATGCTATTAGGTGAAGAAACCAAAATCAATTTCTTAAAACAATATGGTTCTTATGTATGAGCAGCACTCCATCTTCCGCTTGGACCCCAAATCTGCGCGACCATGTTTCTTTATTTAGTTGGAAGATAGCTCATTATTAGAGAAATTATCCTATCGGATTTCTCTAAATTATAAAACTAATTAATTCTTCTATATTGTATATAACATGCTTATGGCAACAAAAAAGAAAAAGAAAAAAAAGGGTAAACTAATGGGAATATGGGATCAGTCAGCCTAATGATGCACTTTCTTTCTTCCGAGCAGAGCACAACAGAATAGGATCTTTTGCAGCATCGGATGATAGGCATAGAACCCTAATGAGTAATGAGAGCTCGTGGTACATGCCATGGTGCCTGAGGATGTGAAAGAAGGGAACACAATATTCTTTTCATTTCCAAGAAGATATCATGACACAAAAAGGCCTTAGAACGACAGCACATAGTCTCATAAAGTCTAATGACACCAAATAACACAAGTATTTAAAGAATTGTAATATGCATTCTGATGGTGTAGGATCAAATTGCTACCTTTATGGACAATGCCATGATTTGCTTGTAGTAGACATCTGCAGTTCCAGCTGTCCCTGGGATACAAATAAGTGGTGGAACCAGCTTTGGACCGAAGTCATAATATCTCCACTGTTTCGAACCAATCTACATGGAAAACAGTACATGCAGAGATGCAAAGTCATATCAAGAAATGAAGCAACAACAAAACTTGATTGTGATTGTCCATGATTACATCAAATTCTAGTTGTGAAATAAACAATATGGATTTTTCCTTGCAAACCACACTTCATATCGGTGTTTCCAGTACAATAAAAAAGCATCAAGGATTCATCAAAAGAAGAAGAAGAAGAAGAGGAGGAGGAGCATCAGGGATCAGGTTATTCCAAATTCCAAAGCAACTGACTATAGCAAACATTGAATGAATTAATTTTACATTCCATCTCCTGGCATATTGTGTCAAGTCACTCATTTGCATTTCTTCACAAAGGTAACCTACAGTTGCAACTGTGTCAACGGTGTTCATATCTGCACAAATGCCGACTATCCAACAGCATAGCCCATAAATCACGCACTTCTGCATATATCCGCATCACACCCATGGTAAATACTAATGTTTCCAAAAGTGCAAATGCTTCCAGTTTAATTCACGCACCCTGCATATGGTATGTCATACTTATCATGTGAACATGTCGAACATTACCACATTAATCAAAGATTTCGAAGTTCAAGCACCACCGTTGCAAGACTCAATGTCTGATGACTCTGATCTCACAATCAAACTAAATACTGATCTGTTTACGCATATCCTATTTTGGTTGTGCCATATTTTACTAACCATGTCGAACCATTGAGCCATCACACACCATACTTTAAACTGATCAAGCACCACAACTGTCATAAAAAGAGTCCAAACTGTAAAACTATAGAATTCAAAATCTCGACCTCATGATCTGATACTACCATTCGATTCCACAAAATGAATCCAAATCTACAATCCTACTTATTCTGTGCACCACATAGAATCCCAATTCCGACTACCTTGCCTAAACCAAAATGGCTAATCACATAATCAAACTCAACGAACATCAACAAACGAAAACACCAAAATTTCCCATATTAGATCACTTCTCCAACCAATGGATCAACCAAAACCTAAAAACAACCCATTTCGAAGCAACACTCAAAAAGCAAAACCCACGACTCAAAATCCAAAATTGAGCACGAAACCTCATGTGGGCAAATTTCACAATCCACCAAAAAAGGGGGAAAAGCTATTTTTACAGGGATCTTGTGAAGAGGCACTTGTGACTTGAAATACACGTAGTCACCCGGCGCCGCAAAGCCACCCCCGCCTTTCATTTTTCCTCTGCTTCAATCTCCTTCGATCACCAATTGATCAAAGTTAGATCAATTTGATTTGATTTGTGGAAAGTCGCAGATTGAGATGTGAAGTTGATGATGATGATGATGACGACGACGACGACGACGACGACGATGATGATTGAGAGTTTGTTCCACGTGATGATGGGACCCTTTTGCTCGTTGTTGCCAATCAAAGAGATGCCGAAAAAGAAAGAGAAAATATTTGATCGAAGAACGGAGAGCTGAGAGTGGCCTTCACCAGCTCGTCAATGGTTTGGGGAAGGTTTTGGAGTGAATTGCGGAGTGATAGATTAGAGATTGAATAGTGCCATTTTTATTTATTTATTTTTAATTTTTTGAAAGTTTAGTTAACAGAAAACCGGGGTTGGAGCCCCACTCATAATATTTATTTAAATCGATTTTTTAACTTTTAACCTTTAAATTCTAAATTTTAAATTTGTTGAATCTATTATATAGTCCTTATTCATGGACGAACAGAATTTTTTATAAAATTTTAATGATAATGAAAATTATATATTTTAATCCTAATATATGACGTAATTTTTATGCGTCGTTAATACGACAAATAAAGCTCTCTTCATAGTATGAGTTGAATAATATAAAAAAGTGAGAGTGTTCCATATAAATTAGAATACTCCCTCATACATTGCACAAAATAAAACTTATAATAAATAATACTGTTAAATAATTTATGTCACATAAACTCAATATTTTATAAATTTAAATATTAAAAGATTTTTTTATCTGTTGTTGTATGTTTATGTTTTTGTATGTGGAATAGATAACTTTGTGTATTGTTTGTTCTTATAAAAACACTTCATTTTTTATTCCAACAAAGAAAACTTCGTTTTATTTTGATTGTATGTCGAATAGATAATTTTTCCTTCTTTTTTTAAAGATGTTGTTTTATTTTTCATAAAAGATAACAGAATAGATGGCGTCATCATCACATATTCCATCAAATGATTTTGTGTATTTATATAAAGGATTTTTTTTTGCTTTCATTTATTTTTATGTTTTTGTCTGTGGAATAGATAATTTAGTTTAAGAAAACAGCAGAAGCGGTCTATTAGCTACAGCAATGTTGAATCCCTTTTTTTTTGTCCATTGCTGCTGTTAATAGGCTGCTTCTACTGCTGTTTCTTTTATCCATAGATAATTTTATGAAAATTTCATTTTATTAATGATTTTATATCAATAGATAATTTTTGGCATATATCTACCTTGACCCACAAAATGATTTTGTAGAATGTTTATAATCTTTTTAGCGATTATTTCTTATATTTTTATTATAAAAATTATAATATTTTTTAAAATAAAATTTAACATTTGAAAATATTGACGTCAATTTAAAAAGATTGATGACGTCCATCTTTGCATCTCATACCTTGATGACCTATTATTTTGATGTCTCACAAAAATATTTTGTGTATTTATATACGTATATGGGATGCTACGATATACGGGACGTCAATAATGTTAAATTTTTTACCTTTTATAATTTTATATTATAAAATTAAAACAACATCCGTACAATGTTTTTTTTTAATCCGCGGATTAACGCACCATAAGTATAAACATACCACAACAAAGATTATAAGAAAACCCATAATTAATCTATTATATAAATAAACATACAAAAATCATCTGATGATATGTAAAAAGACGATACATGGGACGTCGTCCAATTTTTTACATCATTAATAAAAAACATCTTAATTAAAAAAGAATTTTGTACTTTTTAACACCCAAAACTATTGACATTCGACATATTGACATCTCAAATTTTAAGTAGGCACTTAAACCCTCCCGTACCGTTTTAACGCCGTTAGTTTCATAAGCAAAGGTCAAAACGGCGACCAGTAAGGCGGAGACGACGGTTAGCCTCACCAAGATCAAGACAATCAAATCAACGAACCCGCATATGGAAAGACCAATGCCGATCCCCATTCGAAATCCGGCAAGTTCGCCAAAGCCGCACAGCAACACCACCAAGAACAAACAATCACCACCAAACCCATCCAAACGTTCGCTATCACTGCCAAAAACAACGACGAAGACGACGATTTCGTCTCAGATCTCGCCGACCTCCCCATCAAATTCCAACAATCCATCTCATCTCGGCCCGAGCCAACAAGCACATAATCACAACCTTCAAACCTTGCATGACCCCATCCATGCCTCCACCCTCTCCACGACCCTCCTCTCTTTCCCTTATCCTCTTCCTCCCCTTCATCCTCGTATCCCTCCTTGTCTCCCACCTCACCCGGAATACAAACTAAACGCCCCATCACTCAACTTCATAAACCCCCTAACTATTGGAACACCTCTGATCCGACGATACCAAAGCTCCGTCGGCGATCGATCGCGGATCCAGGACTTGAGAAAAGAGGGAAAGTAGCGATGATGTTGCGTTGCGATAGTGATGATTTTTGTACACTTCGGTGGAGTTGTATGATTTATGTATCTAGACATGGACGATGGAGATGCAGAAGAGCAAGGGAGGCAGAGATGGAGAACAAGAAGGGAGGCGGAGTTGGGGAAAGGAGCAAAAAACAGAGGTTCTTCATTCATTATAGGGGTATAGTTGTAATTTAAAAGTCAACAAAAGTAAAAAAAAAAAAAAAAGGGCTTTATAATTTTTTTGGTCAAATTTAACGATTTTCTTAACTTTTGCATATGACCCCTAATTTTCAAAATTTAAGATATTGATATGTCAAATGGGAATAATTCAAGATTTATGGATTGATGTCATTTAAATGTTTTTATTATGATTTGATGTAATCTATTTTTTTATTTATCAATTAATCATATCAAAACTTAAAATCTAAAATTGCCCATTCATTCAAAAAAGGAAATAGAAGATATTTCAATTAATTACAAAAAATCAAATGATATCCAAATCATCCTCTAATTATTCTCCTTCAACTTATCAATCATAGCCACCAAAATCCGTCTTCGTTGTCAGAGGAGGAAACAGTGCCTATCGATATAAAACAGTGCGCAAGTCAATAGAACACATGACAAACAGTGTCACCATTGTTTTTGCTTGTCATCATCGTCGAAAAATACAAAATTGTACACGAAAGGAGTGAAAACAGTACGCCAAAAAATCAACAATTTAACGAAGCTGTCTCTCAACTTTATTCTAAACAATGCCCAAAATCGAGAACCATAAAAAATGCATCATGAAAACAGTGCCCCAAAACACATCTTTAGGTGCCCAAACAGTGCACCAAAATAAAAATAAAAATGAAACAACGCACAATAACGCCTCCTCCTCCCTTCTCCTCCCCCCAAACCTTGTCTCCATCAATCTCCTCCTCCTCAAGTTATCATTCTTATCGAGGAATTCTCCTTATGAAAAATACAAAATATCTTGAAACTATCTTTCCCACAAACTCGTTGTCGATGATGTCCTCCTTTTATGTCACCTTTTTCTTTCTTCGATGTCGACCACAAAATGGTAACTTGTAGAAGTTGATCAAACCGATAACTCGAATAGAACCCTAGAAATTCGATTCACGATCTGGGAATACGAAGTGAGAAAATGAAAACAAAAGGGATGAAGGAGAAAAGAAGAAGATAGAACATGGTTGATCGAGAGTGGTGTGTGGTGATGATGATTGATGAAGATAAAATATGATTGTCCTGGGAAAATAGGAGGAGGAGGGAGTAGGAGGAGAGAGACATCAATCTTTTTTAGAAAGAGGAAAGATTATGTTTGATTTGATGAGAAAATAAAGGGTTGATTAATTGTTTTAAGTGGAAGAATAAGGGTATTTTGGAGAGTATGAGAGAAATATTTTTAAAAACACACTATATGGTAATTTAGAAAGTATGATACCACCTCTTAGTAATTTTAATAAAAAAAATCACTTCATAGTAATTTACATTTAAATTTTTATTTGATAGATTTTGTTTCTGATTTTTTGTTTTGGTTTGGAAAAATTATCCATAAATACAATTAACCAAATAAATCACGAGAAAGTACTTCACATTTTTTTTCCCACAGAAGTACCTTCATTGTTTTTGTTTTATTTTGTTATTTGATAATTGCTATTTGTTTTTTTTTTTTTTGAAATTTGATACTATTGTTCCCTTTTCGATAAAATAGTGCGATTATATTTTTTTTTCTTGATATGCAATCTCATTCTTATTGTATTGTATTTTTTTAAAATACGATTTGATAGATTTTTTCAATTTTTATTTATATTTTTTTAATATGCAACCTCCTCTCTTTTTCATCTGATTTCGCCATGTTCTCTCTACTCCCCTTTTCGCTCCTTGACTCCTCCCTTAACCATCAAACCCTCAACCACATCTCTCTCGCCTCATCTTTATCTCGTTCCATCTTTAACTTTCCTTATCCCTTCCTCCATCTTCTGTCCTTCCTTCTTCGTTGTTGTTTACCTCACCCCAATCCTTCTCTTATCCTCCTTTCGCCATCAAAACCTTGATCGCTACTCCCTTTTATCACCGATGATAGCATCGTATTAACAAGTGTGATGATGACATAGTGACTATGGGTAAAGAGACATACTGTCGGTGGTTTGAGAGTCCCGACGATAATTTTCAATTATAGTGATGATGATGCATACTGAAGTAGTGTGTGACTTTCGATGACGTTTTATTACGACGTACTGATTCTAGATAAAGAGACATAGTCATAGTGATTTGACAATTCCAAAGACTTTTTCCGACTATGTCGACGATGACGTGTGGTTCTAACAAAATAGAAGTATTGCTAGTGGTGCGTGACTTTCCATAGCATTTTCCAACGATGTACTAATTCTTGATAAAGAGGCGTAATGATAGTGGCTTGAGACTTCAGACGACAGTTTTCGACTAAGTTTGACGACGACGAACTGATGGTACTCAGAGTGGTTGAACTGGTGTTGGGGAGTAGTTTAGGAAGGAATCTTAGGTGTAATACTGATACTAGGAAAGAAAAATATTAAATGTAATTTGATATTGGGGGAAAGTATTTTTATTTGATATTGGAGTACTTGATTGGAAGAGAAATATGTTGAAATATTTTTAAGTAATTAAAACTTCAAAGACTTATAAAAGTTTCTATTTTTAATTTCACAATGGATTTGGTTTTCACAATTTAGACGAGCGTTACTAAACAACCCTTAAGTATGTTTGGTATCGATCTTTCTATTTTTTTTTTAATGTTTTATGTTTTCTCTAAATCAATCAATGAAACAAAGTGTTTGATATTGATTCATAAAGCAAAAACAGAAAATTCCCCTAGAGTAAATATTTTACAAAATAATTCCCAATTCATACAATCTGCTAAAATATTTTCTATTTCATACAACTCTCATCTCTCTCCTCAAATTTCTTCAATTTCCGTATCGCAGCACCACCATCACTGCCACCATGCCTCCTCCTCCACCACCACCACCATGCCTCCATCACCATCGTCGCCACCATGCCTCCACCATCATCACATCCCTCCCCAAACTTCTTTAATCTCCGTATCGCACCACCGCCACCGCCGCCACCATACCTCCACCATCACCACATCAGTCACCATCGATCACCAAGCCGGACTTCATCGGAAACCACGTCGGTAACTCTTTTCATCTCTCTCTCTCTCCTTCTCTATCCGCTCCTTCGTTTTCGCTTTTGTTTTTGTTTTCTTCAAATCTAGATCTGATTTGCTTGAAGAAAATGAAAATGATACAATCATGTGATTTGCTTAAAGAAAATCATTTGAAAGAATGTGAATTTGATTTTGTATGTTGTGATTTTGTTTTCATTGCTGGTTTATTTTTTAACAATTTTTCTGAGAAAATTGAACTGATGCACTGTTTTATTTGTATTGGCGCATTGTTTGAAACAGTATGTCCCAAATAGTGCGCCAATACAAATGAAAGAGTGAGCCAGTTCAATTTTCTTGTTTGTTTTAAAATAAAAATTCTTTTTTTTTTTAAATTTTATGGATATCATGTTATAAATTTTTGTATACCATTTATATAATGTTTTTTTTTCAAAAAAAAAAAAAATAACAACACACTGTTTTTGATTTTTGAATTGATGTCCTGTTTCGTCTAACTGATGTATTGTTTCGTTGAAGTGACGCCCTATTTCTAAACATTGTGCCACTTATGAGAAACAGTGCGCTAATATGTGTGTATGTCCTTGTTGTTGTTGGTTTGATTTTGAGCAAATTTTTGAGAAAAATTGAACTGACGCATTGTTTGATTTGTATAGGGGCATTGTTTCGATCAAACAGTGTGCCTATACATATCAAACAATGCTCCAGTAGAAATTTATGTTTCAAATATGTTGGATAATCATTACAAAAATTCTTCGTTTTAGCTACGAAATTTTTCCGTCACTAAAACAAAAAAATCCGTTGCTAAAATACATTAGCGACGGAAACAATCCGTCGCTAAAAACCTCGTCGCTAAAACATAATTTAGCGAAGGATCCATCTCTACAATGAGCAAAATCAGCGACGGATTAACTTTTCTGTCGCTAAAATTAAAATTTCGGAGTGCACAAAATTAGCGACGCATTCCGTCGCTAAAAGGATGTCAACCTTAGCGACGAAATCCGTCGCTAAATCTTCCCTAGAAGAATATCATTTTAGTTACGGATTTCCATAGCTAATTTTGATTTTGGATTAAAAAATAAATTAAAATCAGAACAAAACCTGAATTAATACATATACCGTATATCAGACTCAAACATCTCATCAATTTAATTTACATAATCCTAAAAAACCGAAATACATCAATTGTTTGTATTTACGAAGTCATCAATGGCCAGCTAATCGATAATCCCGTTGCTCAGGAGCCCCAGAGTTATCGTTAGGAGGCAGTCTTGAAGGAAATGGTTGGCCGGCCTCAGTCTGACAGGTGTACGGATCCCCGCCCAACCTCCTGAAGAGGAGGTCCAGCTGCTGCTCCATCCTCGTCTGACTCTGACGGAGGGTCTGG
>JAOVYX010000234.1:0-13835 GCA_035668315.1 Drosera spatulata | reverse complement strand
AAATATATAACCTTTTGGTACGATTTGTTTTAAAAATCATAACGTTATATATTTGTCTCAAAACTCCCAAATTTCTCAGGTATTACAATAACATATACAAGAGTCATGCGGGATGCCTTCAATTTGAAAAGCCTACTATCTTATAGGAAGATAATGCAGGTTGTGTTGCACAACTTAGAGGAGGTTACATCAAAGACGACAGAACAAAGTATATATCAACAAAATTTTTTTAGTCACATGTTCTTCAGAAGGATGGGGTAATCGATGTGCGACAAATCCGCTCAAATGATAACTTGACAGATTTATTCACAAAAACATTACCGGTAGCAACCTTTATGAAGCTCAGGCACAAAATAGAAATGAGAAGGCTTAATTATTTTCTTGAACAAAATTTCAATGTTTAAGGGAGTTTCGTTTGAGGAGGAGATTGCATACTTTTCCTTTGTCAAAGTTTTTATTCCACTGGATTTTTTCTGACAAGATTTTAACGAGATAATCTCAATAGGTGATAAATACATCAAGAGAGAGTGTTGTAATTATTCAATTATAATTATCCTTGAAAATGATATATTTATACCTACGCCTAGATATTTTCTTTTTAAATTTTATCTACTTTTGAGGCTTACCTAATTAACCATTAATCAGATTTAATCATCTTAATTAATTGAGAAAATTAGATGTTAATTAATCATCTTAAGTTTTATAAATAGAGCTAATTTGTAAGATATTATGTACACGTTTGAATGAGAAAAAACCTTTCTTTCTTTCTCTAGTCTCCCTCTAAAAGGTTTAATTACTTTGTTTATTTTGATGCTTATCGTCCGACGAAATCAATCCAGATATATCAGCGTATTAGTTCAATCTCCGCGAGCATTTGTTCTATAACAGATAGGAATTATTAGGTTATTTTTGTTGTTGTTGTTGCTATTGATCATTTGTTTAGGTAACGACTAAACTTTTGGCGCATTCACGAGACTACCATTTTACTGAATGATTAGTACAATATTAGAACTTATGCAGTGTATTTTCTTACAAAACCTATATAATTAATTTAATTTTACAATTCGTCTAATTTAATGTCGTTTTATGAATATGGGATATGCTTTACATGTATGCAATATGTTTGAATTTTGATCAAAAAATTGTATCTAGATGTGATAGTGTTACAACAGTATGGGTTTTCTTACCATATCCACGATCAAACTATTTCTAAAAAAATTTAATAAAGCGACTATTAAATCATGTGATAACTCGTACATGTTGATACACATTTTGAACAAGGATATAAGTTATAAAAAATTATCTTAAACTAAAAAAGTAAGAAAATATTACAAAAAATTACACATGAAATAAAAATTCCCCAAAACTAGAAGTTCAAGAATACTCCAATACAAAACCACAGCTCCGATCGAATTGATCGGAAAATCGAAATTCACACGATGAATTTATTGTTTCACTAATTAGGTACCAAGAAATGGGATTCAATCGTTGATTTTGAGAGAAATTGAGATCAATGATCGATGAGGATTTTGATCGAAAGTCCCAAATTGATGACAGAGTTCTCAATTGTGAAGAGAATCGAAGAACAACAATGAAAGATTTGTGACTTGAGATGAAGAAAGAGATCGTTGGAGTACTTTTGATGATTTAGATTCAAAAAATCAGGATTTCGATTAAGATGATGAAACAGAGCGTCTGAGAAAAATAAAACAAGACGCTTGTATATTGTTATATGTGTTTCTCAGACGTTCTGTTTTTTTTCCGAAACAGAGGGTATGCTTTTTGAAGAATTTTTTTACAAGTATGGTTTTGGAATTTTTTCAATTTTTTATATTTTTGGATAAATTTTTCTATAAATTATGTGCGAGTGAATGAGGATATATTCCCTCTGTCCAATTTTAATTGAACACCTTAATCCGACATAGATGTTTATATGTATGTTGAACGTTTATACATTTTAATAAAAATATTATTTTAAGATGACGATGGATTTATTGTAAAAGTTTGAAGAATGATACAAAAGATAATGCTTTATTATTTTCTATGTAAGGAATGAGGTTTGTGAGGTTGATTTAAAATCATCAATGTTAATTGATTTTATATTATAAAAAAAAAGATTTCTGAGTTGATTATATAAAAATGATTCCGTAAAATAGAATTTTTCAAAAATCTTTCGATATAAATTCAATCATATTAATTGATTTTAAAACTGTTTATATTTTTGATAAAAAAATTAGAAAATGATATTTTCAAGGATAAAAATGATGCATCCAAGAGAAAACTTCTTATATATTTTGGGATAAAAAATTCTTTCTTTCACAAAATGTCTTAAATGTAATAAATGAAACCTTACTAATATCAATTTCTAAAAATTTTATCAAAATATAAAAGATTACAACCTGCGGAGTACGACGAGTATAACTCGGGATATCTAGACTGGACAAACACACGTTACACTAAAAAACCCCCCATCCCCTTTGTCGAGAAAAAATCCAGTTTTGCCCGGAGACTTCCCCGGCGGCAGAAGCCAACCTCTTCTCTTCGAGCGAGCACCGCCAAGGAACCACAAACCACTGATTCTTAGTTTTCCGCCAACGATGACGGCGTCGATCGAGGACACCGCGGTCGAGTTGAGGGAGATTGAGAGACTGGAAGGACACACGGATCGAGTCTGGAGCCTCGCCTGGAACCCTACCAGCGGCGTCCGAGGGAACCCGGCCGTGTTTGCGTCGTGTAGCGGGGATAAGACGGTTCGGATTTGGGAGCAGTCGCCCTCGGGCGCCTTCAAGTGTAAGGTAGTATCTGGGGTTGCAGGATTCGAGCTCGTGATAACATGTTTGGGTCGATGTTAATTAAGCATAATATTGTTTGTATATATGTTTAAAGAGGGCATGAGGCGTGGTAAGTACAGTAATTGAACAAATGAGGGTAGTAGGATTTCCAACTTTTGAAACTCGTGCTATCTGTGACTAAGATATTATGTTAGAGAAATTGACACAGTCGAGATGTAAACCGATCATAGAACGTCCACAATAATACTAGGATCAAGATGACAGAACTATTGACATGAGTCCTATTCTATTACTACAACTCTGTGACAACAATAGTAGAGCTAATCCTGTCATGAACAGGGTCTTGAAAAGGCGAGATATAGGTAATCGTCATCTTACCCCGTAGCTAGCAACAGGAAGATTGTTTTCGATGCCCTCGGGACATGAGTTCTATACAGCATCACTCAAAGTCTCGGTTTCGGTCTCCATCTCGGTTGTGAAAATATTATCTCGGTATCGATTTCGGTTGCGGTTTCGGACGATGCGTAATATTATAGTAGTTAGAGGCTTCGGATAGTCACCAAAAAATTATATAATATACTTCATAAACATTGTAAGAAATTTACAATGTTAAATAGTCATATACAACACTTGTTATGCATTTAACATTTTAATATAACAACTATCGACATCTAAAATGATGAAATATAAGGTTGTACACATGTCCAACACTCTTATTGATAGGACATTACATATATAACACAATGCATTTGATGACTCGGAGTTATCAACTTCTTAATTCCATGTTGAATGTCGTAGGGGCTCGGAGTCACTATCTTCTTCCTCGTAAAATGCAAAACCTAGACGTAATGGATAACCATACATAGATGATCCAAAACCATACCCACTATCCCGTGATGGCTGATTAGATCCTCCATAATCAGGAGCCTCATGTTGGTAGTAACCAAAGCCCCGGTAATCGTTGTTTGGTCGAGTTTTTCTGAATTTTATCCGTTATTTAAACTGAAAATCTTGTTATACTGATTTTTCTACTATAAATCACCGAGACAACCGAAAACAAGCCTTGATATATCAAATATGGTATTTAATTGACTCGTCTGACAATATCGGTTCGGACATGGCCGAAACCGAACCGAGACATCGAGATCTCGGCCGAAACAACCGATATTTTGAACCATGTTATATAGCTGTTCCATATTTGGTGGTTTGTATGATCTTGGTTCGAATGCTTTCTTATCTGGTTGATAAATGTTTGTATACTCTTGGCATTGCTGCTAGTGGGAAACTTTATATCCTAAGCTGTTGCTTATGGGATTGAGGGGAATGCCTCGCAAATTATTGTGTTTTGAGTGGGGGTAGGAGACTGCTTTTATTTACATGAGCGAACAAGAAAGCTTTCAGAAATTGTTGCGCAAGATGAATGACTAGTACAACTTTGAATTGAACTTCTTGGCAGGTTATTGTAGCTTTTTTTAATTTTTCTTTTCATGATACATTGTGCAAGATGGATCTAAATTTTCACTGTATTGTGAATAACTCAGTTTGTTTTAGAAGAAACACACACGAGGACTGTGAGGTCATGTGCCTGGTCACCCTCAGGCAAGATGTTGGCCACAGCGAGTTTCGATGCTACCACAGCTGTTTGGCAGAACATAGGTGGTGATTATGAGTGTATATCTACCTTGGAGGTAAGCAGAAATAAACGTTAGTATTGATATTTGTTCTTCAATGTTTTGCAACAAGGCTAATTCCTGGGCCCACGTTGCTGGCTTGTTAACAGGGGCATGAAAATGAAGTGAAAAGTGTGTCCTGGAGTGCCTCGGGTGGTTTGATTGCAACATGTAGCCGAGATAAATCAGTTTGGATTTGGGAAATCGAACCTGGAAATGAATTTGAATGTGTAGCAGTATTGCAAGGACACACACAGGATGTTAAAATGGTTCTGTGGCATCCAGAGTTGGAAAATCTGTTTTCTTGCAGCTATGATAACACAGTGAAAGTAAGTTCTGGTGACTCTTTTTTCCTTGTTTAGATTTCTTTCATCATGGCTTAGCAGGACTCAGGACAAATCATGGATGCTTTGTACATTTTCTGATGGATTGCTCCATTTGCACAGATTTGGGCTGATGATGGTGATGATGATTGGAGCTGTGTGCAGACTCTGAACGAATCTTGCAAGTATGCTAGCTCTCTTGTAGTCTACTCCTGCCCCTCCTGCCCTGCCCATCCCAAATGTTTTCTCTCCTGTCCCTCTATGTTTTGAAACTTGTATTCAGCTTAACTGAGTCCAGCTATAAATTTTTGACAATTCAGCATTGAGCACAAAACATTGTGATTTGTTCATGATTTAAGGAGTGAAATCTTCACCTGAATTTTAAGTATATCTTACTCTCCAGCTCCCTTAAAATATTATCTATACTTAAAACGGATATTTGAAATTATTATTTTGTCTTCATTATTACCTTCTAATTCCCACGGAATTATAAATGCAGGGTGGCTTGTGTCATGCATGTTTGTTGGTCTCGATTATTGGGCGAAAACTTCTACATTGGCTTTTTGGCTTGCATGTTCCTTGAGCACTATGAACTATGAAGGACATTATGAATGAGATTGTTTTTACCCTGTCAAACTATTTGTTTTTAAGTCATCCTTTCCTGTTTGCTTTTCAGTGGACATACTTCAACTGTGTGGTCTCTATCTTTTAACAACGAAGGAGACAAAATGGTCACATGTAGGTAAGCCAAAGATTTGTTTAGAGTTTGTATGGATGCATCGTCCTCATGCCGTTGACAAAGCTACTTTCCTGATTTTAACAGTGATGATCTTACTATCAAAGTATGGGGAACAGACGGCTTGACAATGATATCTGGTGATGGCTACGTGCCTTGGTGAGACTTTTACTGCATAAAGCATTCTGAGTTTTTGTTTTTTTTTTTTTTGGTGTAATTGTCCATTTTTCGATCGAGTCGAGGACCCACAAAGGGGGGCAAAACTATCTCAGCACCTGTTGTGTCCATTTCTGATTGTTGGTTCTTATTTGTGTCAAAATGCACGCATGATTCATGCAATATAACACAGAGGATTATCACCGTAGAGTCGTAGACTAATCAAGCATGTTCTTTTTCTTCTTCTTTTTGGTATACCTATACTCTTCATCTGTTTCATGTGCATCATTTACACTTGTTTTCGCAGTTGTGATACCATCATTACCAATGTACTTCATTGTGGGATATGCTTGCTGATTGCATGGTTGTGTTGATGCTATCCAGGTTTTGGATCCTAGTATGTCATTTTCGCTGAATCTTTTTTCCTTTTGTAACATTGACAGGAGACACCTCTGCACTATTTCTGGCTATCATAATCGGACAATATTTTCAGTTCATTGGTCCAGGTAGTGTGTTTCTGACCTTCGTTTCAATCTGTTTATCTTTGGTCTCTATAATACTGAGAAGTCATATTTCATCGTCCCTTTCATATACGAGTACTCCGAGCAATGTTTTTCTGTTCACTTATTAGGCTGGTTTTCTCAACTTCTCCTCATATCTCATACTTTGCCATGGGTGCCTCATTTCTTCCACCCATGCTCGAGTTCATGTCTGGCTCTATGCTTTCTGGATTATATAACGATTTCTGAAATTTCTTTTTCATCCCTCTGGATTTGTTTGAGAAGTCCAGCAAATCTTCTGTGCCCTTACAGATTGATTTGCTAACAAAGGATCTCCTATGAAATTGGATATTATATGGGTTTGCTTAATAAATTTTATTTGTACATATGGTGTTTATTTTTGTTTTATCTTTCTGTTCTGTTCTTGTTATGCAATTCAGGGATGATATGATTGCTAGTGGAGCCGCAGATGATGCCATACGCATCTTTGTTGAAAATGAACATGCACAGGTATGTCAATTCTGTGTGTCCTGGATGTACTGATCCTACTTATGCTAATCGATGCAGTCCTAAGCAACATTTAGTAGATGTTCTACAACTGAAGAATTCTATCGCTAAAAAGCTGAATGCAGTGCGCTGCATGGCCTTGTTGACAGACTAGTAATGAAAGGGCTTGTTGCAATAAACTTGGTCGTAGATAAAAAAGGATACAAATCCATTGTAGATCTAGTGATGGTCCTGATGGATTTGGATGTCTGATGGCAAATTAGCATCTAAGTAGAAAAGTATTGGCCAAAATGGAAGCTGAATTCGAAGATAGATTTCAATTGTTTAATGGATTTCTCGCCTTCATCGACTTTAGCCATTGCCTTAAAATTTCTTTTTCGCTAAGAGCCCAGTTTCCTGTGGTCCGTGTAGAAGGTCCTTTTCTGAAGAAAACTTTAGCCATTGCATATGAATTTTCTTTCGCTGAAAGCCCACACTTCTTGTAGTTCATGATGTAGAGGAAGAAATAAGTTTTTATTCAGATAATGATTATGGCTTCGATCTTCATGATGCGCCAATGCGCCGGAGCTTGTGTTTTCATCTTTTATCGTTCTACATCTCTAACTAAGTGATACTAAAATATGGAACTTGAATATGTTGATGATTATGGTTTTGATCCTCGAGATCATGTGTAGAACATGGTTCTTGCTCTTTGATGCTCTGTACTTGCGGGTTGATCTCTGTTTCACTTGTTCAGGATGACGAACCTATGTATAAACTGCTAACGAATAAATGGAAGGCGCATGAAATGGATGTGAATTGTGTGCAGTGGAGTCCCATGGTAAGCACGTCAGATCGATAAGTAGTCTTCCTGTAGGCTTAGTTTATGCATCTGACAGCACATCTTCCGATGGAGCAAATGATTTGTAGTTTCATTTCTGGTGGTCGGTCTAGGGGTTGGATGCTTTAGCGTCATCCAATCGAAATTCCTGTGTATCTATGTTATGCATTCCACATGCATTTTCTTTCGAATTTCGAGATGATTTTTTTTTTTGGGCAAAATTTTCTGTTTCTGTAGTATCAATAGTTGCCAATGCGCCTCCTTTAGGTTTTCTAATAACTATCTTTTCCTTCACAATATGACAGGCTAATCAGCTTCTCGCTTCTGCAAGCGATGACGGGACAATAAAGATATGGAAGCTGGAATCTAGAACCAGGATGCAGTGATGGAGAATACAGAAGAATCAGAGATTTATTTAACAGAAACTTGTTCATGTTGGTTTTGTCGTTTTTGTTCAATTTTTGTAGAAGCTTTACCATGCAATTTTATATAGGGTTCTAGCAATTCAACCATTGTATCCCTAGAACATGTTTGATTGAGGATTAAGGAAACATTTCGAAAGTGTATTTCTTGATACACCCTCGCAATATCAGATCGAGTTCGGTTATATAATATCACAGCATCAGTTATGCCCTCCCTTGGCACGTATAGCTATCGTGATTTTCGATACAATAACTATTTCAGGCCTGCATTAAAGTGGATAATGATACTGTTTTGTTAAAGCCCTCGTTACGCTGCAAGTATGAAAAGGTGAAGCATTAGCCGAAAGATCTCCTGCCCTGTCTTGTTGATCTCGAAGCCTTGGGCAACTCCTGCAGTTAGATTTATTGAGCACTCGCGATCTTGAAGCTAGGTTTCTTGGATTCATAGTCATTGTGGAGGAGCTATGGTTTCGAGCGACCAAATCTCTCCCTTAGATATCCATGAGCCATTCGTATGCTACAGATAGCGTAGTGCTATTTCATTGATATGATCATGTGGGCGGAATCGTTAACTATCATAGATTTGGCAATGCTATTTCATTGATATGATCATGTGGGCGGAATCGTTAACTATCATAGATTTGGCAAGGAATTCTGATCCTCGTAGACACAAAAAAGTTCCTCGTCCGGCACGTCTGATACTCACTTTCTTGCATTAGTTTACATGGACTTATACAGATCCTTCCATATATCCGTAGATCCATCGAACATCCATTCGAAGTATAACATGCACCAGAATAACTTGAGTATTTAGCCTCATTACATAACCTTTGAATGAAGCCTAAGCTACAAACTAGCAAACCCAAACCCAAAAACACGAACAAAACAAAACAAAACAAAAACAACCCAATTAACAGAAAATTATCAACCACTGTTCTCTACTCTTATTCTACCTGCACTAGCTCTCCTCCCTTCTTCAACCAAAGCTGATCTAGCAGACATTATTCCCTTTGGCACAAAAGCTGCATCAAAACCAGAACAATCAATCCAATCCTTGAGCGAATCCTCCTGTCCCCATATATCTGGTATCCATACTTGTCCTGCAACCTCTCCTCTGTGCCTCTTCAGCCTATCTCTCCCGCTCTCGGGCGCCTTGGTAGCGCTCGCCTTCTCTTCTTGTCCATCATGACATTGATCATGAACACGTGGAGATGAGGTCTCTTCAAGTGATGATGATTCAGTCTGGATATGTTCATTCTTCTCTTGGTGATCAGTGTCGGCGACGACGACCAGTGTAGTCATGCTTGGTGTAGGATTATGAGTTTGTGTATCCAAGTTTTGATTTTGCATCGTGGGTTTCGATATTTGATGAGTTTTGTCAACTGGGTTTTGCTCCATTTTTTGATTTGGTGAAGCTTCTTGTTCTTCTTGTATTTTCTTCATATGTTTCTAATGGGATATAATGTGGGAGATTTGGGAGGAATGGGGAAAAATGAGAGACAATGAGTGGGGTGTTGGTTTACACGTCACAATAAATGGTTTTTTTGGCCCTCTTTTTGTATGGTAAGTGACAAGATTACGTGTCTTTGTTTTAAGATTGGGATTCTTTTTTGTGTGGTTTGCTTCTCAAACATAAAGTGAGGGAAAAACAGAGGTGGTTTTGTAGGTATCCCCTTCATAATGAAGATTTTTCATGTACTGCATGCTTGTCACTGTCGATTACATAAATCACCTAACAATTCGTGATATATTTGGTGATAAATAATTATTTTTTCTAATCATATAATCAGGAATTTAATATCTTCAAAAGATTTTAAAAAACAATCATAATTTAAAAGCTATACAAACCGATAATGACGAGTCCAAGACGGATTATATCTTAGCATGATGTATGAGCTACACAAATTAGGCCATGATTAGTATGATTTTTGATTCTTGATTTATGTTTTCGATTTCTCTTGTTAATGAATCTAAATTGATTAATACAACCTTTTGGTTTATTAAATGAAAAAGTGGCATTCGGTTTTTGATTCTTGATTTCTTTGAGCAGTATGTCTTAGACCCCCTTTTTTAATAATCTTTTAATTTAAAGTGATATTTTTTGTTTTAGATACTGATTTTTTGATTCTAAATTCCATTATTTGAAACAATCATACAAACATCCCCTTAGCATTGATCATTATAGACTGTCAGAATACACTTCACTATATGTATGAACTGTAGGATAACATCCTTAATTAAAAGTAGTTCATGAATCATGATGTGTCACGAAATTAATAGGTTTATGTCTTATTCGAATCGACAACTTACTAATTTTGTGAATAAAGTCCTTCAATGAGATTGATAACCATGTGATCATAAGCTAAGATTTAACCAACTTTGGATTTATTAATTTTTGAAAAATTCAAGTGTCCCTTTTCTTTAGGTAAACTGCAAATAGGTGGGGCAAGAGCTAATTAACATGATAACTTATAGATAGCTGGCTATGATTTATTACTTTTGCGCTAGCCTATTTTACAAGATTGCCTAAAAAATACACTTAATTTCAAAGGAAAAAACTGAAATATATTTGTGAGGTTGATTTTGCTTCAAGTGGATTTGCTGTTGCATGAGTTGGCCAATAGCATTGAAGATTTTGATGTGGACTATCTTTGAGATTGCCCAAATTTCATTGATTAAATTAAGAGACACTGACTTGAAAGTGATTTTTTCCCCTCTACTTACAGTTGTGTACAACTAACACCATTCATTTCCAGTCAAATTTGGTCTATAGAGAAAATGAGCTTTGTTTTTCCCTAGATTATTCCCTCCGTTCCAATTAACTTATAATTACTTAATTCGATATGAGATTTTATGTGTGTTAAGTTTTTATAAAATTTGATGAATATTTTATAAAGATAATAAGGTTTACAGTAACATTTTGAGAAAGAGAATAATAAATGTATTTGTAATAAAACATTATTAATAAGATTTTGAGATGGGATCGATCAAATTCGAAGTTGCACCCTTTGATGGAGTCAACAATTTTGGTTTATGACAAATACAGATAAAAACTTTATTGCGTCGAGAGGGTTCAATCCATGCCCTAGATGGAAGGTATCCCGATGGCACAACTTTTGCAGAGATTGAAGAAAAGGCTCATAGTGCTACTAAGTTATCCATGTCTGACAAGGTTTTGCGGGAAGTCATCAACGAAGAAACGACGGTAAGACTGTGGGTCAAATTGGAGAGCCTTTATATGAAAAAGCCTCTTACGATAAGACTTTTCCTGAAACAGCGTCTGTACACATTGAAGATGCAAGAAGGTACGTCTTTACATGAGCATTTGGATGAGTTTAATAAGATTATTATGGACCTGAATAATAGAAAATTGATGATGAAGATCAAGCCCTGATTTTGTTGTGTTCGATCCTGGCTTCCTGTGATAATTTTGTGAACTCGATGTTGTACGGGCGTGAGTCCATATCTTTGGAAGATGTGAAAGCTGTGTTGAATACACAAGAGATGAGATCGAAGCTGAGTTCAGTTGCTAGCGGTGATAAAGTTGATGGTTTGACCGTTAGGGACAGATCTGATCAGAGGACGAAAGATAAAAATAGAGATAAATCAGGGACTCGTTCGAAGTCACGACAGGGAAGAAATTTAAGTCAGGTGGAGTGTTATTATTGTCATGAGATGGGGCACTAAAAATTAGAATGTCCCAAGCTCAAAACTAAAGGCAAAGGAAAAAGAAAGCCAGAGAAATCTACTATTGATTCGGTCAGTTTGGTAAAGGAAAACGATTCATCTGAGAGTGATATTGTTCTTACAGCATCATCCACGGATTGTCGCGATAAGTGGATTCTTGATTCTAGTTGTTTCTACCACATGATCCCAATAGGGACTAGTTTTGTACCTATAAGCCATTGAATGGCAGTTCAATCTTGCTGGGGAATGATGTAGTTTACAAGGTGGTCCTTATTGACACAGTCAAAATTAAATGTCATGATCAAGCTATGAGAACACTGACAGATATGCGTCATATTCCTGATTTGAAGAAGAACCTTATTTTTTTGAGCTTCTTGGACTCCATTGGTTGCAGATTTACTGGTGTAGAAGGCTGTTTGAAGGTGACAAAAGGCTCCTTGGTCATCATGAAAGGAAATTTGCGAAAGAACCTCTATGTTTTAGAGGGCTGTACCGTAATGGGCTCAGCTAATGTTACATCTCTTTTAGACATTGACAGGTCAAAATTATAGCATATGCATTTGGGTTATATGAGAGAGAAAGGGATGACTATTCTGAGCAAACGTGGGTTATTTTGTGGCGAGCAGACATAGTTTGTTGGACTTTTGCCAGCATTGTGTCTATGCTAAGTTGCGCAGGACCAGTTTCAGTACTGGGATACATTCGACGAAAGGTATCGTTGATTAAATCTATTTTGATTTGTGGGGACCTTCACCTATTGTTTTGAAGGAAGGTGCCTTGTATTTCTTAACCTTCATTGATGATTTTTCGAGGAAGGTTTGGGTTTATTTCTTAAAGCGTAAAATTGATTTTTTGTGACGTTCAAGAAGATCAAGCACCTCCGTACAGATAACAGTCTCGAATTTTGTGGGGATGAATTCTACAGATTTTGTGCAGACTCTGGGATAGTACATCCCAACAGAATGGGTTGGCAGAGTGTATGAACCATATGCTTTTGGAGAAAGTTAGATGTACGCGTTCTAATGCTGGACTTGGAAAGGACTTTTGGGCAGAAACTGTCAACACGGCTTACGATTTGATAAATTGCTATCCATCGACGACAATTGAGTGTAAGACTCCGAATGAGGTTTGGTATGATAAACCTTCTGCTGACTACTCTACTTTAAAATTTTTTTGTTGTCCCGTTTATTTTCATGTTAATAATGGAAAGCTTGAACCCCGTGCCAAGCAAGACATTTTTATTGGTTATGTTAATGGGGTTAAGGGATATAGAATATGGTGTACTGAGCCTGGTTCACAAAATTTTATTGTTTAGTAGAGATGTCACTTTTGAAGAAAATGGTATACTTGATCAGAGAAAGGTTTCTATTGAGTCTACAAGATGAGAATGTTGGGAAGCAGGTGGAACTTAAGGTGGAGTCTTGAACAAAAGCTTTAATTGGTAGAGTTGAGTTGCCTAAAAGTAATGATGAGTTTCAAGCCTATAAAGCGACACAGGACTATGTGGAAGAAGTTATTCAATCTGCGAGTTGGTCTTTGAGTTTGGCAGAAGAGAGGTCTAGACGCCAAATAAAGCCGCCAAACAGATATGGTTGGGCTGATTTAGTTGCGCATTCTCTTGTTGTTGTTAAAGAGTTTGCTATTGAAGAACCTTCTACTTATGCAGAGGCAGTCAAAAGCTGAGATTCAGAGAAATAGCTAGTTGCTATGAGTGAAGAGATGGAGTCTCTTCAAAAGAAGTGGGCATGGGATGTTGTGAAATTGCCTAAGGATAAGAAAGTAGTTAGATGCAAAAGGGTCTTCAAACAAAAAGGGACATTCCTGATATTGAAACTAAGAGATACAAATCTCGTTTGATTGCGAAGGACTTCAGTCAGAAAGAGGAAATTGAGTACAATGAAGTTTTTTCGTCAGTGGTGAAGCGTAGCTCGATTCGAGTATTACTTGTTTTGGTTGTTCTCAATAATTTAGAGCTTAAGCAACTTGACTTCAAAACAGCTTTTCTGCATGGTCTCAACCAACAGATTTTATGATTGAAGTGAAAGAAGACTACAATGATGACGAACTGACGACAACGACGAACTACCAACGACGACAATCGGATGACGAACCAATGACAACGACGAACTATAAACGAGGAAAAACTGTAACGCCCCGAAATCCGAAATGCCCGGCACGTGACGTTATGCCGTCATAGACCCAGTCCATGACAAGGCTAAACA
>JAOVYX010000233.1:0-13836 GCA_035668315.1 Drosera spatulata | reverse complement strand
TAAAAAGCTTGAGATCCTTAGAAAAAAGGGTGGGAGAACAATTGATAACTTCCTTCAATCTTTGCCTTTTGAGAGTTGCATCAATGCTTTCGGTGTAAGGTGTCATTATGGTGAGTTCACCTCGAACGTTGCAGAGTCTTTCAATGCATGGCAACTTGATGTGCGAGATCTACCTATCACTCACATGGTGGATCGTATTAGTTTGAAGCTTATGGATTGGTTCTCTGAACGTAGGGTAACGGCGGAAATATGGAATGGGATTGTGTGTCATGTTATGCTGAAGAGATTGAATATTTTTATCAATTGCCGAGCATATAAAGCCATCAGGAGCTCTCCTACAGTTTTAAAGTGTTGCCTCTATGGATATTGAAAAAAAGATGTGTTCATGTTTTTCCTGGCAGCTTAATGATTTCCCTTGCATTCACGCTGCTTATGTGATCGGGAAATACCTATTGCCTCTGGAAGAGATGGTGGATCAGTTTTTTCATATTGGCAGTTATCGTATGAGGCATCAGTTAAATATCAACCCTATCCCTACTTCTCTGGTGAGCAAACAATGTGTCGTTGCAGTGGAGAGCGATGTTGTTCCGCCATCAACAAGCAGGCAACCCGGACGGTCGTGAAAGAAGAGGTTCAAATTGAGGGGCGAGGTAGTACGAAGGATCACATGTGGACGGTGTGACAAGATTGGTAATCACTACAGGAAAACATGTCGAGAACCATTATGCTAAGTGGATTTTCTCAAATCTGATTTTTTTTTGTCACTAAAAACTAGGACGTACTAGTTTACTTAAGAAGACGTACTACTTTAATTTTGTACTAGGACATACTAGTTTGTGAGTCATGGGTACTAGTTGTTATTTTGTATTTGCTTCTAGTTTGTTTTTAACATTAAGCGTACTAGTTTCTTTTGTTGAGACGTACTAGTTATATTTTGTATTGGCATGGTGCTGTTTGTATTGAGGTGTACTACCTGTGTATAATCTTGCATTGTGGCATACTTTAATAACATTAAAACAAGCATTGCACATGTGAAAATCATCTACTAATCAAACATCCACATAGACAAATGTAAGCATATACTGCATTGTTTGTTGCATAATCTAACCAAAAGACGTTGCTCATCATATTTTTTTTTAGTTCTTTTGTAGTGGTCTAAAGTGATGATCACGAATAAAGGTGTTGATCAGGTGCGCCCTAAATTGTTGCACTTCTTTACGGGATATCTTCTTTATGAGTTATTCTTCCTTGAAGATTTATTCTATCAGTTTCATCACGACGATGCCACAGTCCACGCCTTTTGATGGCTGTTGAGGGCACATCTCCAGTTTTGTCTTTGCTTGCGATGGATTAGTCTTCAATCCTTCCTCGCCATACAGATTGAGTATGTTGTCCAGAACCAAGTCATCTACATAGTTTTTCTGCATTGTTTTCGAAAGAAACTATCAGTTTTTTTTTTGTCTTTTTTTTTTTTTTAGAAGTTCATGAGAAATGTGAAATGCAACATATATAAAAATGAAACTTACAATCTTCTGAGCATCGAGTTTATACTCCTCTCCCATGTACATCAAGGAATTATAATGCGTCCACACTCCATTTTGGATGTCTTACACCAAAAGTGTCCAATGATTTGGGGTTTCTCCTGGTTTGTTGTCATTGGAGTTCATCGGGAAGATATGCTATCTCCTCTGTGCATCTACTTGTAGCACCTTGTCAATGTAGTATTTAACCGAATCCTTCATGTATATATTTTTCTCCCGGTTAACGATGTATGTCTGTAATTTTCCACTACAGTTAGTTTAATATTCAAATATCAAACAAAGTTTTCAATTCATAAAACAACGGTTGAATTTTGGATAGCTTACCCAGCACTCAAAATGGTACACGACAAAGTGTTGATTGTTTTGTGCTTGTTGACAAAGCAGCTACGCGTAGGCGTTAATCAAATTTCTTGTCGTCGTGCGCTCATTCACAAGATCTAGGATGTCATCCCAACTAACATAACCGGAAGAGACTTCTGGATCACCCCATATTATCTCCCTGTAAAAAGAAAAAAATACAATATAGATGAAAACTTGTTCATCTTGAACAGACTTATTGGCATGACAATGAGACGTAATAGTTGTTAAACAATAGTTCAGATTGTAACCAGACTTGCTACTTTTTTACTAGGCATACTACTTTTTGATTAGGCGTACTACTTTGTTACAATGACTCAGATTGTGTTCGCAATGTAATCAAACATACTAGTTTGGCGTACTACTTATTAGAAATGATTAATTCAGGAAAGAAGAAAAAGAAATAAAGAATAACAAACAATTACCCTCTGTTGTATGTCCTTGTTATCTGGTTCAACTTTTCCTTGAGATCATCGTCAATGAATTTCAACACTTCAGTCTTTTTCAACTTCCTTTTTGGTGACTTTCTTTTCTTTCCCCACTGATGTGCATAACCTCTTCTGTGTCCTCTTCGTCGTTTGCTGCTTTCTTCATCTTGATGTCTATGGGTTCAACTACCTTTGGTTCTTCTTCATTCTTGTCGTCACCTTCCTCCACTGTCTTCTTTCTTTTCTTCAGGTCACTGTCGTACAGGAACTTCGATCTTTGTGCCTGGTCTTTGACATTTTGGGCCAGTGATGATGGTGTTTTCTTTAAGCCCCTTTTCGGTTTCCCCTTATCCTTCTTCTCCTCTTGTTCTTTTTTTTCCTCGTCGGCTGGGCTTTTTGATGTTCGTTGTTGTTGTTGATTTTGAATCAGTGTTTGAATTTCCTCAGTTTTCTTTTCAAGCTCCTGCTTCAGCTGTTGTTGCATCGTGTTGATTTGATGAAGCTCTTATTGCAAGCCTTTCACTTGGAGTTCCTTCTCATATAGCTCTATCCCCAACAAATCTTATTCTTTCTTCATCTTTTCAAACGCTTGCTTGCACTTAGCCATGACTAACTTCAAAGAGTTATTTTTGAGGTTTTGCTTGCTTGCAAGCTCTTATTGCTTGCTTGCACTTGCACTTAGGACGTCATTCAATAGTTCTTTGTTTTTCTTCCTTAAAAGCTCCCCTTCCTTTGTTAGCTCCTTAATCTCCTCCTTCAACGCCCCCAAGCTTTTCATCTTTTCATCCAGCTTGGTTTAGAGGTTTTGTTTTGTGGTCTCGGCTTCCTGCAGCTGTATCTCCAATGAAGTGATGGCTGTTTTCAGGACATCCCGCGGAGCATTTTGAGAGGGACCAGGGCTAGGTTGTGTCATGAGCTGTTCATTCAACCTTTTCAATTGAGCATCAATACGATCACCTTGGCATCCGTATTTAGAAGATCAGCCTTCATTTTGGTGCACTCGTTTCTTAGAAAGATGCACTTCTCCTGCGTTTCATTATGTAACTCAATCTCGTGTGTCATTTTATTTTTTTCGATGCGCAGATCCTCCTCCAACTTTTGGATCCGAGTATCAAATGCCTCCTTGGTGGCTGAAATCCCAATGGTAGTGACCAGCTTGGATAATGCATCATCTATCTCCGTTGGCTCTTCAATATCATCCAATGGTGGTACATAGTGATCCAATGACGGTACATACTGATGTTCGCGTACTTCACATTGATCCGTGTGCTGGTCTTGCTCATCCTCTGGTTCTTCATTCTCATAAGCTTCTAGATTGCGTTCAACTATTGGAAGATCATGTTCGCCATTGCTGTTTTCTTTATTCTCAGTATCATCATCATCATCATCCTGTCAGTCTTCGTGATTTTCTTCTTCTATTTCCATGTGCTGCCGTGTCTCATTATCAGTGGGTTATAGACTCCACTTATAATAAGAGATAGCAGCACTACTTCATTAGATAAGGAGAAAAAAAATGAAAAAAGTTTTCCACTTATAAGGTTGCATTTTTTTGCAAAGGCGTACTACTTCATTTATAGGCGTACTACTTCATTTGTTAACAATAGCACCATACATACTACTTGCTTTTATATGCGTACTAGTTGTTGATTAGTGATCATTAACAACATACATACTAGTAAATTTATAGAAATACTAGTTTTAATTTGGTTTTCATAATCAATAGACGAACTACATGTTCTTATAGGCGTACTAGCTCTGAATTTGGTTTCACAATCAACAGACGTACTACTTATTTTTATTGGCGTACTACTTTATCAAAAGTTATACTTTTTACATTTACCATGTATAGTTTTCAATTAGTTTAGTACCTTGTCATTGTAGATTTTTTTTATCAATGCTGTGACATCAACTGGTAGCTTCCTCAGGTTCCATTCTGTACATTTTTTGTTTTCCCTCGTCTTTATTTGGATTGATTACACCGGTGTGCTCGTAAATCCAGAACTACATATCAATTCGAAGACCAAGTTAGTACAAAAGAGTGCTGAATTGTATAAATAGTGCATGAATTTATATCCGGACTTACCCGTAATGTCATGACACATCCATAAACTTGCTGAGGTGTTTTGGCATTCTCATCCAAGGAAGAGATCAAATGCTGAAAGATGTAATCTGTTCAGTTGTAGTTGTGCATTTTTTCTATGTCCTCGACATAGTTTACATATCTCCATTTTAGTGACGTTCTCTTTGTTGGCACAAAGAGTGTCAAAAATAGCCACAACGTCATTAGTCTGGCCACATCCTCGGCATCAACTTCTTGATCTCCAGCGAAAGCATCTTTGAATGCAGCTAAAATTTTAGCTGTGGTAAGCTCCTTTTCGTCCTTCACATTTGAATAAAGCTTCAGCGGGAACCTCCTTGTAATGAACTCCGACTGATCATTCAGACCAAGTCCGGTTTTGATCTTCCTTTCTCCGTCATCTATACCAAATCAGCTTGATGTCCATCGTAGAAATCTTGATAGCCCCTTTTTTTGAGATGAAAAGCTTCCATTTGAATAAAATACTTGCTCGTAACTTGTCTGTTGATATAGTGCTCTTCTTGCACTTATCCTCAATGAGATTGTTTGCAATGACATTGTTTATCAGTGTCCAAAATGACATCTTCTTCAGGTACTGGATCTACTGGTTTGTGAACACACGATTTTTCATTATTGTGAAAAATGCTATCAACGAGGATCGATATTCCTGCTTGCTTCTTGAATAAGAAGAACCAGAAAAAAAAAGTCAGCAATAATTAACCGAGTCATTACAGTATGATGTACTAGTTTTTACCTCAAGCATACTAGTATTAGTTGAACAGATTTTTTCAATCATTTTTCACACTGTGGCATACTAGATAATGCATAATAGATAATTAATCATGTCATTGCATTTGGTGTGTGTACAAGATCAGGAATCCTAGGAAAATATGCCAACATTCATTGTTATGGCGTATTATAATTTTTTACAGACGTACTACTTCTTGTAATGGTTTTTAGTGTTGTGACGTACTAGATTCCTTTCATAAGCTTACTACTTTTTAAGAATGCATTGTTATGGCGTACTACTTTGGATTACTAACTTTGGTGTACTAGTTCACGCAGCGTACTAGTTAAGGTAGGCGTACTAGTTCAGACAGGCGTACTACATAAAGCGTAGTAGAACAGGCATACTAATAACATGATTTCCTAGGTTTGTGATTTCACTCTCGTATACCAATTTTGGATAGGCGTACTAGTTCAGGTAGACATATTAGTTCAGGCAGACATACTAGATAAAGCGTAGTAGAACAAGCGTACTAATAACATGATTTCCTAGGTTTGTGTTTTCACTCTCGTATACCAATTTTGGACAGGCGTACTAGTATTTCAAGGGTGAAAATATGCATTAAATCAATCTAGGTTTAACATGCATTGTGAGATTTAATCAATTACTACTACAATTAACCAAACCAAAAGCCGAAATCTAATTTTACGAACTCAAACCTCTCGATTTGGAACTGATTGATGATTTGGAGTTGCGACCTCGTTTCATAGTAGTTTGTGGTAATGATTTCGACTGCTGCTTTGGAATCATGATGGCGGAAAGGAGATTTCAAGCCGGAGGAGAGGAGATTTCAAGCTCTGAGCTGGAGCATGACCTGGATTTCGTGATTGGAGAGAAGATTTCGAGCTCGAGCTCTCGAATTTTGATGGTGTCGTCGCGTGGGAGTGAGAGAGAGAGGGTATGGGGGATCAAAACGTGGAGAGAAAATTAAAATAGGTTTATATATGAGACCTGTAGGGAATAAAATTCTTTGTGGTATTTTCTTGGAATAAACACTTTCAAGTGATACTTTTTAAGAATTTTTCCAAATTATTTTAGAGAGGGAATATAGAGAGAGAAAGGTACATTTTCTTCTCTTAAAATGTGTACATAACACCTTACAAATAAGCTCTATTTATAGGATTTAAGATGATTAATTAACACCTAATTTTCTCACCTAATTAAAGTGATTAGGTCTAATTAATAGTTAATTACGTAAGTCCCTTTAATAACCTCAAAAGTAGCTGAGATCTAAAAAAAATATATAGGTTTAGGTACAAATACATCATTTTCAAAAGATAATTATAATCGAATAATTACAACAGTAATTACTTTGTAAGATAACTACATCATTTATCGTCCCCCAACAACATGGCCAAAATTTGACTTTGCTGTCATCACATGTGAAAAATTAAAAATCCCTTAATTAATATAAATAATATAATGGTGAGGGATATCAATCCCACGAAGAAATCGAAATAATTATTTTGAGTGAAAAGTCTTAAAAACCAAGTAAAAATAAGGAGATTCAAAACAATTACTAATCAAGCTAAATAATTAAAACTATAACTGAAGTAATGAAAATAATTAAATAAGCTCTTTAACAAATTAATAACAAATAGCAAAACTATGTAATTTCCTCTAGAGATATCATGGATCAATCATGGATAATATAGATTAGAATTATGAACGAGTATTGGAACGACTCATTGAAAACAATCAAGTCTATCTCACATTTTCTAAGGTATTCACAAATTTCCTAAGGTATTCAATTACATAATTCTATTAGATAAACTACTCACTACTCATGATATCAATCAAAGCAATAGAATCAATTACAATGATAAGAAACAAAGAAGAGGAATACATCACTTTGATGATTAAATGGAAATGAATGAATAATGCTGATTGAATTGAAACGAACAAGAATGCAATTACCAACGTCAATCTCCAATCAGCAGATCGAATCCGAAATTGAGGACCCTAACTGTGTAAACCTAACTCAACTTATTGGAAATGAGAAATGAATGAAAAGCATGTGCCTCTGTACTCTTGAAAATGTAAACTCAGGTAGGTATTTATAGAAAAATGACAATACCAGGGTTACACGACGACGACAGATATAGATCTCGAAATAATAACATAAATAATGGGGGTGAACTCCAAATACTGATGACAAAAAATCAATGTTTCTGAAAAAATTGACTTGTCATGACCATGATAAGGCCTTCATTACGGGCATGATGTGTAATCAACAAGCCTGGTTTCTGAAATCCTTAATCACAGGCATGATCAGTTGATAACAACCGTGAAGTATAATTTCAGGCTTTTCTCTTCATTTTCTTCACTTCAAACATCAAAACGTCGTCTTCTTCAAAATAACTTGGAAGAATTCTTCAAAATATTCGTTAAATCGTATAAATCTGCAAATAAACCCCAAAAACTCGATGGTACCAACATTCTCTATAAAACATACTAAAAACTAAGGAAAATGAAACATAAACTAGTTAAAATTAAGGACAAAAAACTTAAAAAAACTATTATTATTGGACTCATCAACAGAAACGCCAATGCTCATGATGCCCCTATCAAACCTGCTAGTGTTGTTTTTCAGATGGTTAGACAATCTATATTGGGCTATCGTAGAGCTCGAGATCGACCAAATAAGGGGGCTATCAAGGGATCAGGACCCACACTCACCAAATGGTCTTGTCCCGTACTAGGTTTGTTCAAAGTCAATGTCGATGTATCCACATGAGTTAAAGGGGTAACCTGTGTTAGAGTTATAATAAGGGATCAAGATGGGCAAGTAGTACATGCATCTGGGAAGAACTTTGATTATTCATTCGAAATGGCTACTGGAAGGATATGCGGTCAGGCCTGGTTTACACATAGCGAAGAGCCCTCGGATTGAGAGACATCATCATCGAGTCTAATTGTCAGGTGGTGATGAGGAGGTTGAAGACAGGTCGAGTCGTCGAGGGGATCTATCACTTATGGGCAACGTGGTCGAGGACTATATCGCGTTAATGCACTCATTTTCTGAGGCTCTTTGTTCATGGGTCCGTGGGAAGCTAACAGGACAGTCCATGAGATAGCTTTCTTTGTTTCCAAGGGTCATCACACTCGAATTTTGAGTCCTACAGTGCTTGAGATGATTCAAACTATTTGTATTAAGTACATTGAGCAATGAATTGTCCACAATGGGTTTCAAAGAAAAAAAAAACCATAACAAAAAACAAAATAAACAAAACAAAAAATTAAAAAGTGTATACAAGTGAATGATTATGTTATTTTGTTTTATTAAGGACAAAATAAACGAAATATATTAAGGACAATAAATGCATGGTTGAATTCAATGGAATGATCATGTTCTTTTATATATATATATAATCATTGAAAGGGATGCTAAATGTATGATATTCTCAAAATGTTGTGTTAAGTGTGTGGAAAACTTTTTTAGGTCCAAAATATATCAACGGATTGATTTGGGTCAAACAAACATTATTTTGAAAGAAAACTTGTTAACTTCCATGTTAATCAATAAAATGAAAAACGTCAATTGATATTATTTTTTCATCTTATTTATCATTTGATCATATCTCATTTCATTAATTATTTATTAGTGTAATTTTAAAAAAATAAACGTTTCTTTTCCTCTTTATCTTTTTCTACAAATATTTATATACCAAATCTTAATTTACATATCGCATTTCATCATCTTTTTCCCTACTGCCACTACAGCCTTTTCCCCTCATCGGACATTCATCACCAGCATCACCATCTCTTTCCCCTGCTCCCTCCTCACAAACATTCTCTCACCATAGCTTGTTCCATCATTTCCATTTCTCTCACTCATCTGGGCTCCTTTCTCATCCAATCCCCCATTTGACTACTCGGATCAGCGGATCGGGGCCGAAATGGAATCGTGCACGTTGTGCAAATCATTAAGGTTAGGGTTTTTCCATTGATGTGTGATTTGGAGCAAGATCATACTTTTGCATTGGAAACGAGATGAACAAGCAAATGGGTACTCTTGAAACTCGATGAATTGATATGGGTACGCTTAACAATTGAGATTGATGATGATGTGATGAACAGAGTCATCACATTTCAGTTCCTCTGCGTTCTTCCCTCTTTTTTGTTAGTAATCGTTTCAGAGAGTACTGTCAACTCCAATAACATATTATGGACTCTGACGGGAGCATTGTTGACTATTGGGGATTATGTGGGTTTTATTTGTCGTGTATTTTTAAAAGATAAAATATAAATTCAAATTTTATTAGGGATTTTAAAATAATTATCCCAAATTTATAGGAGTATTATATTATCTTCTTAAATCTGTTGAAAACGGCAATAGAGTACCCACCCATGCTATTCTTGAAGTAGTTTGGACTAATTATTGATCGGTACATTAAGGCAATGAAATCCTAATTCCTGTACTTGATTAATCATATACGTACTTTTGCTATCATGATCAGTGAGCATATCAGCGTTGTATTGCAGGAAGGGTTGGCAAAAATTTGGTAGCAAATCATGATTGAACATAAGTTGTTTTCCTTGCCCTACAATTTAAATGTTTCGGCTTTCTTAATATTAACTTCATAGATAGAGTTTGGCTGCCTATATATTGAAAAGGCATAGAATGTTGCTCGATCGAATTGAATGAACGAAGTCGCAGAATAATGCAACACACTCCCTTTTCTATCTCATTTTGATGATCAGTTTTATCAATTTTTTATATGATTTCAGATAACATCTTTAGTGACAAGATATAATGTCAGTAGAATTATATCAAGTAAGAGATGAGTTCTTAAGCAATTAAAAAATCATTAATCTAATAAACACCATTACTGTTTGAATTTATCGAAGATTTACTTCATTAACCTAAATCTTAGAACTTTACGAGCTAAGATGATGATTTCACTTCTATAATAACTTAGTGAACATTCTTCCACAAAAGGTTGGTAGTTCACATCCTCATGTAGAAAGCAGAACAAGATTCTCCTAGAAATCCATAAGCCACCATATGTTACTATGGGCCAGTTCAACAAGGATACTCTTGTACTCTTTGAGTTTGGGCCATGTACAAAGCCATTTTCCATTTTCTGACTGTTCCTCTAATGCAAAAGATGGCCCAAGCCCAAGCGCAAAACGAGGAATGGAACTTGTAAGAGTTTATACTCCAGCTTTGGTTTCTTGGTGATGTTTTGATACATCTTGCTCAAAGCTTAAAAGTTAAAACAAGTCATTTGAGAGTTATTTGCAGCAGTGTGTAGTACTTTGCATGTCAGAATAACTAACATATTAAGGGTTATTTGCTCGTACTCCTGGAACCCTTCTTTTTTTTTTTTTCTTTTTTTTCTTTTTTCTTTTTTTAATGAAAAGAGTACTCCTGGAACTTGAAGCGCAGTTTACTTGCCATTTAGCTGGTTGAAACTCGAGTTTCACATGCTGCATTTCCGACAAAGAGTTCACCTGATATACCGTGCCCACCATTACAACTTATACCCGGCTTCTCGAAGGGAAACTTCATAACACCATTATCAACCATAACATCATAAGCGCAAAATCTCCAGTATTGTACAGTTTATTTCGGGGTTTCCCCCACACATTTATTGATCTATGGACACCAACAAAACTGCATTCCCCTTGCTGGTATCCTTAACTCAGCAAACCACCTCGACATGTCGTGGAGCAAAGGTCAGGTTCATCAGGATAAGCAACTAACATTTTTACCTTGGATTAGGCGAAGTGAAAAATAATGCGGGGTGGATATGTCTTTGAGTCGCAGGACTAGCCATCAACGAAGCCTGAGATCGAGTAAGCATCTCGATCATAGATGGGGTTTGATAGGCATGGATGATGCATGAACTATCAGTTGAATCACCTCTCGTGGTCGCTCTCTGCCACGAATGTGAGCTCAACCCTGATAGAATATACGCCCTTCCAGTTGACTCGTACACATGTCTGCTTGCCAACCTCTCTTGCATTTCACTGAGTTCCGTGTCCAATGCAACACAGAGCTGGTCCTGGCGTTTCACTGAAACAGTTTCCTTTAACATCTTCCGGCAATTTTCAAGGATAGCAGCTGCTCCAGCCAAGTCACCATGTTCTGCCGTGAATCTAGCTTGGGACATTGATTCTGCTGCATTGAGCCGGTTTCGTTGCCTGTCTACCTCTATGGACACCACTTCCTGCTCAACTGTTACAGGCCGTGAAACTTTTACTTCAACGCTTTTTAGTGTGACCATTTCCCTTGTTGATGGGTCTTTGAACATGCATCTCACTTTAAGAAGTGAGGTATCGTTATTGGACTGTTCCATTGGGACATTCACATAGACGAGAAAATCTCTTTCTTCATCAGCATAGAGATCACCCACATCGATGTACCGTGCACGGCCATCAGCAATAGTTCGGCCAGGGTAACTTCCTGGTCTCATTGTACGAATACCAACAGCTGGATGAACACATTCGATGTCCATCTGCAACTGCTTGACTACGACGCTTAAAAGCCCACCTATGCACTGCGCAAAGGCATCTTGGATTGCTGCCTCAGTCTCAATATAGGAAAACGTACTATCAGAACTTTCTGAAATAGAGTGTATGAACGAAGCATCGTTATCTGTTCCAAAGCCAAAAGTGTGAACTGGGATCTGAAACCTGGATCCATCATTGCCCTCCATTAACGAAGGAAGAACGGACGGATGATTTAGTTCAGATTCATTGCCACCGGATCTATCGACTGTATAAGTGTCCTGGCCACCAGACAACAATATTATACTTGTGACCGGATTCTTTTCCTTCGCTCTTTCATTACCTTGGCCCCTTTCCTAAGACCTTCAGCAATGTTTGTCCCACCATTAGCTACCAATGAATTGACTGCTTGTAGTGCTTTCTGACCCCCTGACTCAGTCATCCGCTGTAAAGGAAATAGCCTCTGGGCAGTGGAAGAGAAAGCCACAACTGATAACCTGTCATTGGAGCTGAGATTTTGAATCACAAACCCCATGGCTCTCTTCAAGAGTGCGAGTTTAGTACCTGCCATGCTACCACTGATGTCAAGCACCGTTACAAGGTCAACTGGTGTACGAGTTGTCCTTGAAATGTATGGCAAGTCACCATGGTCTAGGCTGGGGTTCTTTGACGCATTGGTCACAGTAGCTTTGAGCTGAATCAAAACAGTGAAACTATCACAAGATCTTGTACTAGGAAAAGATGAGGTTTCGAGATAGGTTCTGATGTCAATTGTTTTGGTTGGGTCACTAGGCGGATCAGAAGATACTGAAGCGTTTAACTTCATCAATTCTTGCTGGTTTAGGGGTTCATCGTCATCAAACTGAGCAGGCTCAGTGACTTCAGATGGTGACATGCCATTCTGATAAAAATTTCGACGAGATGAAGGTAATCTGCGGATGACAGTCATGATGGTGTCATGTTGAGGCCGCCAACCAACAGTGTTTCTATTTCTGGCCTTTCCTGAAGCAGGATCTGTTCTAGGACCTTGTATCGGGACCTCCTTCCATTCCGCCCTGCACACAGGGCATGACTGGTTTCCGTCCTTAACTTTCGAGGTTATGCAGTGGAAATGGAAAGCATGACAGCACTCAGCAGTGAATATAGCATGACCATCTCCAAGCTTCATTGTCAGCCAAACAGATTGAGCATGTTTTCTGAAATTTAAGGATAAATTGTTCAGACAGCCGACGACCAACAGGCAACAGAATTATAGTTACACACTTACAGTAACATTGCAGCAACCGGGAGGACAAACATTCGTACGTAATAGTCATCTAACAGACTTCTTCATGTAAGTCTGACTAAATCTCATTCAGGAGACCACACACAGCGAAAGGACAAGAACGCTTAATATAAAAGTAGATGAAAGGGATGCAGGTGAAAACAAGGGCATGTACGTATTAGCTCTAAGTTTTCCCTCTGGTTCATTTAGCTGCAGCTAGTAAATACACGTATTATTCTGTACATAGGCAATATGAATGCAAATGTTTGCCAAGTAAAACACTTAATATATAACGTAGCCTTCTTAATATTTGTTATATGTATTGTTCGCATTTTACAGACAATACTTTGAACAATCTATCAAAGACAATTAGGCAAAAGTTCATAATAAGCACCATCTGATTCACAAAAATGTTTCTTTCTTAATTCTACAATCCAACAGCCAATTTCTCCCTGGATACTACGACTTGTATTGACCAAGGAAAGTGGCACTGTCATTTATATCTCTAATAGACCTCATTAACGGGATGGAGGCTTGAATTTTTGTTAGATACTACTGTAAGCTGTATACGTAACACAGTGCAAAAACAGTGTCGTGAACAGTAACGTAAACAGTGTACGGACATCGTTACTGTTTACACAGTGTTTCGGTGAACAGTACTTCGGCAAGAACAGTGTGTGTCTTTCTGACGACGTTCTTCAAAACGTCCTGGAGGAAAAATCTGCCAAGGCTCTTTGGGATAAGTTGTTCAGCTTATACATGAGCAAATCTATTGCTTCTCGTTTGTATATGAGACAATATCTCCACTCTTTCAAAATGAAGGAGTCCACTACCTCACTAGAAAAACACCTGACGGAGTTTCAGACTATCCTTGTTGGTCTGAAAAATGTTGGAGTCACCATCGACGATGAAGAGGCGGCGGTCAT
>JAOVYX010000232.1:0-42588 GCA_035668315.1 Drosera spatulata | reverse complement strand
CCACTTTTCCCCTTCTTTCACCAATTCTCCCCGAGCTCCTCACTTCTCCTTCACCTTTGGCTCTTCTCTTCTTTGCGTCTCTCCTCTCTGCTTTCATCCCTTACCTCTCTTTATACTAACCATCACGCGGACATCACACGGAGAAGCAATGCGTAAAGGGGAGTCTACGCGGAGACGAAGACGGCTTTGATTTGAGGCACCGCCTCCGTCACCGTCAACTTTAATTAACTTGACAACCCCTGTATCAACGCCTATCTACTCTATTTAAGAAATACTTGGAAGCATTTAGTCACTTGAAAGCCAAGTCACACAGACAAATAATGTGATCCTTGTACGACACGTATTATTTTGTTGGCTGCTATCAACAGCAGTAGACACAATACTGAAAACCGCATGCCAACCCACACAGGACGTTTAAACTTTAATGGCTTTACCGTGTTAGTACTATTATACAGATCAGTTCTTGTCCCTTTAGATTTGGACCACTCCAAATATTGCTAGGTTAGATGCTAATTGTTCTAGTGTAATGGCAATGATAAAAGTTTTTATTGAACAAATGTGCCAATCAGCTATTAGGCCATATAAGTAAAGCATTCGTAACTATCACCAACCTGGTTTGAACCAAGTTGTATTTAACGCGGCGCATTTGGATCCCCCAAAACTAGCTCGTCCTTCAGTCCAGAATCCACCTACAATTAGAAACAATTCCAAATGCAGATAATTTATATTTATTTATTTATTTGGTTTCAATAGGACGTTAAGTTTGATTCTTCAAATAATTGATAACACTCGTGCAGAACTAACTCGGATAAAGCATAAATATTAGTCGGGTTATTGTTAGATGATCAATCAAACAAAAACACAAAAAAAGGTTGGATGATCAAAACAATGCTTGTGGTTAGGGAGAGGAAAATGACCCAAATGGGCATAATTGTCAATGATCAAATTTAGAGTTGATTTTTTTGGGTAGGTCTATGAAATAACCGGCCCACCAGTTGGGTAACAAACTCGTTGGGCTGTGGCCCACTTCAAGTTTCAATCATAAATCACTAGCCCGTTTTGTTTGACGCCTGGGGCCCAGCAAAGAAGTCCGTTGACATCTCATCACAACAAATCATACCAATGGCGAAGCAAAGACTCCCTATGACGACAAATTTGTGTATGACTATGATTAGTGATAGAACTAAGTTTCTGAGTTAATAACTACTAATGTCTCAAAATAATTGTAATTACTGTTAAAGATTGGTTATATAAAATTGCATTTTTAATCACATACACAAAAGGACGGAAAAAACTTAATTGGTATTGTCTTGTATTTGTTACACGAAAGATTCCTTAAGATGATGTTTGTATGAAAATTATACTTGTAATGAGTACCTAATCATAATTTATGTTGCACTTTCGCAAAAAATACGCTGTGTGAATGTTGTTTCAAAGGTTATGTTTGGGTTTGAATCCGAGGCTGATAGATTTTGGAACTTGGAAACTTCAAAGCTACAAAGCGAAGAAAAGTTACACTGAAGTGTTGATAGCCCTTGCACCGAATCCGAATCTAAGATGGAATGAAACGCACAAAATTATCAAGTGGCTTAGCAGCTCATAATTTGTGCATGAAATCACGCATCTGCTCCATTTCTATAAGCCCCAATGTCTAATGACATACTTCATGCGTCCCAGATAGATTACGACGGGTTGATTTGATACGATTATTAATAAAAGTGTTGATTTTATGGTGTTTTTACATTATACCCTTGTGAGTAGAAAAAAAATTTGTGAGTGAGTGAATAGAGTAAAAATAATAATATATGAGATATGCAATATAAAATAAGGGGATTTTAGATATTTGGACCATCAAAACATGTCATTTTAGGAAATATTATAATTTATGCGGAAAATCTATTTTTAATAATATATCGTAATTTATCTTAGACGGAGGGAGTAATATATATCACTGTCTATCCTATACTTGAGTAGATTTGTTAGTAGCATAGTATAATCTTTCTGTTCCACATATATATATGCAACACTCGTAATAATTGTCACTGTTCAATATATATTTTAAGAAATATTATTTGTTTCAGGTTAGGATGATACGAAAAGTTCTTCTAAGCGAATGTAATGGAAGTACATAGACTTACACAATACTGATAATTATGTACCAAGTCATATCAGTCATCACCGAAAGCCGAGAGCATACTCATTCTGTTGAGGCTACTAGCAGCGGCATTAATTTGTTATTAACAGAACACATGCTTCTCCTTGTTTTACTGCACCACCACTAACTCCATTTATGGAAAGATTACATCACTCATCATGATAATCTTTCAATCTATACTCATTCTTCTTACTATATTGGTTGTCCAGGATAAGTATGACGAAAACGACAACCCTAAGTGTCACATTTTTTTTTCCCATTTGGTCGAGATAAAGGTTTAGATGTTGAGATGATGAGATTCATGAGAACATGTGTGAATTAATTCGTTACTCACACCAATCAGATTGAAAAAGAAAAAGAAATTACTGCAATATAGATGTACTATGTTAACAATGCAAAACCGGTTCCCTGAGGTTTTTGGATTGAAGCTAGACCCGATATACTATGTTTGAAAAGTGTGTCCGAATAGATGTGCTCATGCTTTTAAATCTTTTAATAAAATAGACGCCTCTGTTTACTTGTATGAGGGTTACGCGTCCACCAATTTTGTTCAAATTGTCCCAACGTGCTCAGCACACCATACTACAACTATGAACCATCGACCTCATGATCTAGCAGCAAATTTCCCAATTTTTTAATTCTTTCATTGCAACAATTGTAGTATAGCATCACTCATTTGACTTCCTATAAATACCATATAAACAGAAGCTCTCGTGTCTGTAATCATAGCAAAGCTCCATCGTCTTTCGAGCTGAAAACAGAAGCCTGAAAAGATGGTGAGGGCGAGCGGGTCATTAACAAGGACATTAGCCTTGGTGTTGTTACTAATGACCCTCACGGGTCAGAGCCACGGCGCGCTTCAACATCTTTTCTATAGGGGCAAATGTGGTAGGGCGAACGTCGAGCTGGTTATTTTCAATGTCATCAAGAAACAGTTCCTTAAGGACCGAACCCTTGTTGCCGCCTTAACCCGTTTGCAGTTTCACGACTGTTTCGTTGATGTAAGTTGAACGAGATTGGTCAATACAAGAAAGCTTTTTAGCTTTTTTATTATAGGACTATAAGTCTTAGACGATGGTGAACGCAGCACATGTGTTCCTATATGAAATTTATATGACAGATTGTGCTAACCAGTGATTTTACAACTGCACGTAATATTACAGGGATGTGATGCTTCCATATTGATCGATGGACCAGATAGCGAGAAAACTGCAGGCGCTAACGGTAGCCTAAGGGGCTTTGAAGTGATTGATGCAGCTAAGGCTGCTGTCGAGGAACTATGTCCCGGTGTTGTTTCTTGTGCTGATATCATCATCATCGCCGCAAGAGCAGCTGTTTTCTTGGTGAGCAGTTGCTAATTCTCTTCTCTGTGCTGTATCAATGATTTGCAGCTGGTTGAAGTATATTTCAGTCAAGTCATTTAGCTATATGTAATTCGCGAATAATGTGGCAAGAATCACCGAACAATGTGTTTTATATATGGGATGACGGTTTGGACGTAAATATGCAGGCGAAGGGAACATGGTATGAAGTGCAAACCGGTAGGAGAGACGGTCTTGTTTCTCTAGCTAGCAACGTGAACCTCCCTGGACCGACAATACCCGTGCCTGATGCAGTTGCTCTGTTCGAAAGCAATGGACTTAGCGTGCCTGATTTGGTTCTTCTACTAGGTACTATCGTAGAGTCATTAAAAGTATGACGACCTTCAACAATATACAAAAAAATTGTTTTAAGAGTAAATTTAACATTTCCGAATTTGTCGCAGGTGGGCACACAGTAGGAGTCACTCACTGTTTCTTCATAACCGATCGCCTATACGACTTTCAAGGCACAGGACAACCTGACCCGACAATGAGCCCTGCCTTGCTTGCCTCCCTTAGGAACCAATGCCCAGAGAACTCACTTGGACTCAACCCCATTGCACTTGACCAGAACACGAGCAGAGTGGACATAGTCGACAATTCGTTTTTCAAGCAATTGATGGGACGTAGAGGAGTGCTACAGATCGACCAGGAGCTAGCGTTCGACCCATCAACTCGTGGCATTGTCCGTTTCCTAGCCAATGCTTCGGATTTTCCTGCCAGGTTTGGATTCTCCATGGTTAAATTGGGTGCCGTTGGTGTCTTGACCGGGAATCAAGGGCAGATCAGAAGGAATTGCCGCGTTGTCAAGAAGTGAAGAATCGTCTCAGGGTCCGTTCTAAGGCTACATTGAGACATTGTACTTGATGTTGAGACTCTTGGTTTGATCATTTTGTTATCATTATACATCTTGAACTTGTGACTTTTGTGAGTGCGATTGCTATACAAAAAACTAACTTGAGTAAATGAATAAGAGCTCTGTTCTGGACTGTACTTCATGGTGGCATTGTACATGCCATTTCTCATCGGCCTAAACTCGTTCTTAGATGAGAAAAGTGTAGGCCAGTTGCATAGAGAGCAACGCCATTTGTGATATCTTTCTGATTCTTGTCGACGAGAACTGCAGACTCCAAGGAAGATAACAATTACCAACAATACTCCCTCACATGTGGATGATTAGGATTCAAATCTAGGAGGGATGAACAATTTCCGATCATGAGTTCATTTGTTGACATGACTGTTTTATACATAGGTTTATCTAAAAAATGAGATTTGGATCCTCCGTTTATCTAGAGATTTAATCAGTATACATCAGTAAGCCGATGCCACCAGCTCAAATTTTATACCAAAAAACTTTCAATAAGAGTTTGAGCTAAGTCAGATATCGAAACAACACTAGTATATCAACTAATTTCCGACCTTGGAACACTTTCATTGACTAATTGTTCTTCACAGATATGCAAAGCAACCAGGCACTCTACCACGAGCTGATCATCCAGCGTAGAGCAAACATCCCTAGCATTATGAGCACCAAAAGTGCCAAGGATCTGTTGGTGGCTGCGGAGGAGCTAGTCCTATGATAACAGCCTTGACCGCGACAGCCATCCCATGAAGAAGGAACTGTGCTTCCTCTGCCACCCCGATATCCAACAAAATCACCACCATGACCATGATTATTAGAACCGCTACCCTGATGAGCACCGGAACCACCACCTCTCTTACCATGGCCGCCTGATGAATGACCACCACCAAAACTTCCTTTCTTGATGCTTACAACCACGAGTTCCGTCCCTCTGGCTTGTTTTGTTCCTACAAAAACTGAAAGAACAGTCTGAGTAAGATCATCAAATTATCAATACGTCCAAAGCAAAAATATTGTAACTCACCTTGGATGACGAAGTATTGTTTAATCGGATCATACAAAAAATAGTTTGTATAAGATAGTTGTTAGACCAGCCTTTAGATAAGAATCGGAAATGTTAGATCGTAACGCAAACTCATTCTGTATAACTACATAGACTAGTGGCGATATGGGTAGAGTAGAGGCAGAGAGCCTCTGCAAGAGCCCATTTTAGGAAATATAGGGAGTATTGGGTATTCAAAAATGATAATGACTGCCAAACTAATTTGTATGTTGACATGGGCAACGATTTCTCGGGACTAAAGCATACGAAAGAATGATTTGAAAACTTAATACTTCGTGAAACAGATAGTTTCTTGTTCATCAGAAGCGTATGCATATTAGATATTGGAGAATGTATTTCAGCATTATCAATATTATAGATTGAGTTTTCTTTGTTTCTTGAGTTTTCAAGTTATTTGATGTTGTTTTATGATGTTTTTATCACTTTTGATTCATTTTTGTACGTTTTGAAGAAAAATATAACGTGGACATGAATTAATTGGTTATGTAAAATTAAGTGATGATGGAGGGTCAGAGACAATTATACATTCATCATGATGACATCTGAACCGCATAATTAGTTTTATTCATCATCAAATCTGAATGTTAACTACATCTAATGCGTTGAGGAAATTTCAGTATAATATAAGAATCGCAAAGCAGAACAAAACAGTAGTAAATCCAAAAAGGTGGTGTAAGAAGGTTCGACGAAATGAGTTTTGGATTTCTGAAATTGGAGTTTGTATGAAGAAAAGAATGGGAGACTAATTAGCCCTGACATTTATATTTATAGAAACAACAACGGTCTGTCAGAAAACTAAGGAATTTGTAGTCAGTATTTTGCAAAGGGAAGTATATACTCAGGCTAAATATATGCGCTCTTCCATTTATAAACAAAAATCACCACAAGATGGAACAATTGTCAATTTAAACTTAGTGTTCATTTTTTTTGTAGACGTAGTATACTTTTCTTGTTACAGGAATACATGATGCACCAAAACATAGAACCATAAACCATGAGCAGGAGAAATCCCCGCATTCCCCTTCGGAAAAAAAATGAACATATAATACGGCAAATATAAATGTCGAATAACATGAATAGCTTAAACAACCACACTAACAATCGATCCAAACAATAGACCGATTTCATCAATCCGAATACAACACTGTTTTCTGTGGCATATATGCCACAATCAACATTAGTTGCTTGTTCGAAGGCAAGGACAACAGCTTAGGTTAACAACCGGTGGCTCAATGGCTCGGTTTTAGTCCCCCGAACCCAACACGACCCTTTGACCGCTTATTTCAAGCACGAAACAAGAGATAATAATAATAATCCGACAAAAGGAAATTATGCATCCACGTCATCATCCTCGTCCTCATCTGTAGTTGTGTCCCAATCAATATCAGGATAGGTAGGCGGTGATTGGTTGAGGTCAAAGTCAATCCCTCTTGTCGGGCCCTCCTCCCCCTCCTGGGCCGGCCCAACATCAAGACTCAAGCGAGTCTCAACAATTGGGCCCGGCCCAACATTACCCGGTCCAGGCCCACCAGCAGCACCGGATGACTCACCGCTTGGGCCACCAGGCCCACTCCCAGGCCCAATCTCTCTGGCCATCCTGTTCCTGTAATATTTGTTTCCATGAATCCACAGGTGACCATGCAATGCCTTCACAGAATTGTAAGTCCTCTTACATTCTAAGCAAGTACGTTCATTGATGTCATCAACTAGGGTCGATAACGAGATCCCGCCTGACCCCACCATGGCAGCGAACGACCCCAAGCGTGGCGCTGCAGGCGCCACATTTGATGGAGCATTGCCGCTGCCTGGAGGGGCTGGAGGGTTTCCCGTTGGGTTCATGGGGCGCGAGGCTTGAGTTGGCGAAGGTTGAGAGCCTTGGCCAGGATTGTTAGGGGGCCTTGGACGCTTGGGTGATGGCAGTGGTGACCGAGGCCCCGATGGCTCCCTCCTCTGGTCCATCAGGCGATGAACCATGGAGGGACTGCAGTATGATGGGGTAAAATTTGGAGGGGTGAAACAGGTGAAAAGGGACGGATTCTGTTTTTATAGGGTGATTGGTTTTTTGAAATACAGTTATTTTTGGTTACTTGGGTAACAGGTGCGGTTGAAACTGGACTGTGACAATTCTGCCCCTTGACTGGCTCTTGAAAGGGATGTCTTTTGGGAGAACGTGGCTTTTGAAAGGAATTTTTGCTGAAGGGCTTTTAACTTTACAGTGCACTGATGCAAAGAGTATCAAGAATCTTGGTGAATTTTAACAGTAGTAATTTTTTGGTCGAACCTTAATCTTGTAATCATATATCTGAATTTAACCAGAATCACAAAACTATGTGAATTATGCATCATATGTCTCCTTCGTCATATATTTATACAACTATAACATTACATAACGATAGTTATTCAGAAATTTCAAACATGACAAACGACACAACCATACCTCAACTTGGCTCCTGAACTAATGAGATCATACAAAACATGATACAAACTTAACGACGCCAGATACTAGACTACACCAGGAAATTTATACATAACACTAATGCATAACTAGAGGATAGCGCTTCTCCTTTTCCAAACTCTAAACTAATGGAAACAAAAACTCCAAGGCACTATCTAACTCCTTGGGGCATCATGGAATGCCGATGATGGGAAACAACGGAGCATAGAAGCTGGTGGCCGGCAGGCCATACACGGAAGGAACGGGAAGATTAACGGTCTTAGACGAACTCAACTCGTGGCCCTGGAGCCTGCACTTTCCACTTTGTCCAACCGAGGAGCAAAACTTGCTGGTGGTGAGAGGAGTGGCAGTGGTGTAAACACTGGCATTGTCCTCTGCCATGGCAGTCTGAGAAACCATGTTCTTTTTCAGTGCATAAAACTGCTCACTAGCACCAAGGAGCTTGACTAGACAAATGGACACCATGATCGGAGGCTTTGGGTCCAGAGGAAAAGGTGGGCTTCAAAGACACCGTCTTTATTGGTGGTTGTTGTTGCGAGTTTGTTCCCATTGTTGCACTCCATCACAACACGGATTCCTGAAAAAGCTTAGCACCATAAACATACCAAGATGGGATAGAATCGACACTTCCAGCAAACCACAACTTGGTAACTGAAGAGGTCATTGGAGCCAAATTTCTAGCAGAGTTGCTTTTTAGCCTTAATCTCTTATTTGTAATTTCACTCCTGTGAAAACATGGGACGCACCATAGTTCATAAAAAAAAACTTACAGTTTGCTCTACCTGGTACATACGTTGTGATGGGACGAGATACTCTGATAACTATACATAAGACACTAGACGCGAAAAAAATCAGAGTATCCGTACACTTGTTTGTTGCTTTCTTGTCATTCAAAACATACTTAATTACCGAGGACAATTATTAATCTGCACCTCCCTCTACGTAGTTCAACTAGTAATAATCTAGAGGCAGAAAGGAGAGTTTGATGCCATGTACTCTTCCTATGAACTGACTATGTACCCAATTGATATAGCTCATAAAGGTCTCATACTAAAGTTCAAGAAACATTGAAGGACAAGGTGTCAATAACTCAACAAAAAAAGCTACCATAACCATTTAATCTTAAACCTTAAAAATGGGCTACGCCAAATAAACCTTGCAGGTTAATAGTTGCAAAAATAATTACAGTTGCCACTAAGCTGTGAATTTACGACCAAGCGCTACAGAGCAGCAAAGGACTCTGCCTAGCACTCAAGCGAAAGCATCAGGTGTAAACTGCCCCATATAAGAGTGCCTGAAACATCAATTTATAGCAAAACATTCGCCTCAGGTAAACATGTTTTAGATGCTTTTGACAATACTGTGCTGAACGCACTTATGACTCGTCAGTGAACTGGATCAAGGAGCTTAAAGGGTCCATGCAAATAACACTATAACAGGAGTCAAGACAGGTTCAGCCACCAAGTAGTACATGCAAAAATTGAGTTCATGTTTACGAATACCCAAAGATTTTGTATGCCAAACCTGAGGTATTCAACGTAGACGATCTGGCAATCTTTGATGCTGGAATTTGGACCAACTCCAGAACACGTATACTCGGAAGACAAAAATAGAAGAGAAAATCAAACCAATTTCACTAGGGTAAGTCAGATGGCATACCTGAGAGATCATATCCGTGAGCACAGTCCATGCATGAGACAGAGGCCCTTACCACGGAGCAGACTGAGAACTCCATCCTTGATGCAAGAGTTACAAACACAACTGTAATGGCAAATGCGATACTCTGGGAAAGCCTCATTGTGTATTTCCAAGCACTTTGAGAAGCCGGTGACCAAACTGTGAGTTGAAGGAGACGAGAGAATGCAGTGCTATATATAGAACAGGCAAGAGTAGTTAAATGAAGTGGACCCGAAGCCTCATCGAAGTGGTTGAATAGTAATGAAAGGTGAAGGAAACTCATGCAATAGTTGAGTTGTAGGCTTCGAAGTCCCATGTGATGGGAACCTTGTACCAGGAATGCCAACAAGCAATCTTGCTCCTGTCATCAATATGCTTAACGAGAAAACAAGGAGTTGAGACAAAACGCCATCATTTCTGAAAAATATTCTTAATCCGGCCGCGTAATGGTAGGTGACGGTTTCCCTTTCTCTGCACAAGGAGTGAATACAAAAACGCCAGAAAAGAAATCACGCAGTGTACACACGAAAGGATCAAGTGAGACCCATATCTACTTGATGAACACGCAACTTTGAAGTTCCAAGCAAATGTTCATACTCCCATTTATCATGTCCTCCAACACCTCGTTGTCTACATACTGGGAATATTATACCCAAAATATGATCCACAAGCAGAATCCAAACTTTGAACTCATAATAACAGATCAACCATAAATCAGTACATAGTACCCTAACCAAGAACTAAAATCTCAATGCACATGTTTTGCAATACATGATATCAACGTGATTGCAAAGTACCACGGTGAGTAACATCTACCCATCCGAGGAACGCATCCGTGACAGACCCAAGACAATTACCATTGTTGACGTACCTCCTCGTACAGCACATCCATAAGGGACAGTGTGGTTATCATTCCTTCTACACTTTCTTGACTAATAGATGCATATTGGCTAGTTTGATCCGGTCATCAGCTGCAAGCAATTCACAGTTATGATCACTTGAAACAATAATTAACCACAATAAAGCATTAAAATTCCAGGTAAATGCCTAAGCATTGGCTCTAAATTTATATGCCATAGATCTCACATGGTCCCTAAAGCCACTAACAAAGACTAGCATGGGCCGGCATGGCACTTCAACAAAATTCAAGGGTAATAATTAACATGCCAATAAGAGCCAAGGTTGCAGAAGTATCTCCATAATCCTGTTCAGTTCTGTACGATAAATATTTAATCTCGTCAAGAATTTGAAGTATCCGAACTCCAATCTACCATTTCTTTATCGATAAGAGAATGATGCACCATGTCATGAATGGCATATGATAATGACAATCAGATATAAGGCGGCTCCAAGTGAACTGCTGTCAAAGATAGGAACCTAAGAAAATAGATGAGATGAACAAGCACATATACAATGCAAGGCCACGAACAAACCTCTCTAGGCAGGCACAGAGAGCCGGAGACTAAGGCTATAGCGGACGAGAACTCGCAAATGAAAAGAAGACATCAGGAAATACACGTTAACATCAAGGTGGTAAACATCAGATCATCGTGTCTTCTAGTAAAATTCCCTATGGATGAAAAAAACTCGAGAACAGCCAGCTTCACCAACTGCAACTAGTACCATTGCATGATTGCTATTGAAAAACTAAAGGGGGAAAAACTACTTTGATCATTCGAAAAAAGTTCAATTAGCCAACAGGGAATTTTTTTTATCAATTTAAACAAAAAACGGCAAGGGCTGGAACACAGAAACAGAAGAAATATCCAACCCAACACAACACAATCATCAACAAGATTGTAAAACAAAATGAGCACTACAATATTCAGTCTATGATTCAACCAGAATGAAGCAGACTATCTGGAACTGTAAGCACAAACCTTAGTTTCAAGTACCACAGCTTTTTCTGAAAGTAAAGTACAGAAAATCAGCCAATGCAACTGAAAAAAGTTTAGACCATGTTATTAGTCAAGAAATATAGCCACTTACAGGAGATAATTTAAGATCTGTTGATCTTTGCCTCCATAACTGCACATCTACCTCAACCCTTTGGACAAGCCAAAATCAAGAAAAAAGCAAGATGAACAAAATTACTAATGTGGGCAAAAGAACACCTCCTCTTGGCCTTCCACGAACTCATAAACTCGAACAAGCAAATCAAACAAATGGCCTTCCTTCCAGCTAATATGAAAGAACAAAGCAACCTAGAGTGAACAATATATTATTCCCCAGAGCAGAATCACAGTTATCAACAGTCCAAGCTCTCTCACCACGTGTGGTAGTCACCGACTTGTCTTACGCGATTCGCACTGCACATCAGGAGCATCTCACAGTTAACATCATTCACTAGGAAACATCTACAATTTAAAACATCATTAGCATTGCACATACATGATCACACATACCGCATGATGTTGTCGCAGGTAATGTAAAGCCAGATGGCTTCACTCACAAACACCCCACACCCCACGGATTCGACCAAATCAATCTCACATGGAAATCATGTCATAAGAATAATATAACAGCAGAAAATCAACAGCTAAATCATCATGAATTATAAATATTGAATATTGATCCTCAAACAAGACAATTAAACCAAATCACAGAAACACAAAAAATGTAGCTTCATTGCTTCAATTGCCATCATCATATCATAATTCACAATATCCACACCAACAAACAATAAATTCGATAGAATCCCAACAAGAAGAACGAAAAACAACACGAGTTTGAATACACTACATCAATCTTACATTCCAAAATCAAACAACCAGCCAAATCAAAACCCTAACCCAACCCAAACCAATAGAAATTGTTCTCCGTCCCATTCCCTTCAATCAATAAACCCGGTCCTCCGAAAAACAGCGTTCCTGACCATCCTCAGATCCCTACCCTTCAACGTCCTCCCGGCTCCTTCCAATACCGAGCACGACACCACCGGCGTCCTCGCCTCATTCCTCGCAACAATCTCGTGCGGCGGCAACATCCCCTTCCCCTTCCCCTCATCCTCATCCCCTTTTTCCTCCTCCTCCTCATCCCCTTCCACATATCCAAACCCTCCGTCCCTAACTCTAAACTTCCCTTTCCTCCTCTCCATCATCGGCACTCTCACCGGCGCCGACTGATAATACCTTCCTGCCCCCGCCCCCGCCGCCGTCTCCTTCCTCTTCGGCACCGGGGGAATCATCCTCGCCGCCGAAACCGATGACGAAGATGATGACGAGGACAGAGACGGCGACGCAGTCGGTTTGAGGATGGATGATTTGTTAGGGTTTAGGGATCGGGAATCGGATTCTTCTTCGGGGAGGGCGACGAGGATCCCGAAGCTGCCGGTTCGATCGAACCCGTTGCTGGACGTTCGATTGAGGTGTTTGGTGATCGGAGATGGTGATGATGACGTGGAGGGGGACGAGGACGACACGTGGATGACTGGTGATGAGTCGGCGTCGTCGTCGAAGATGTCGTGTTCGGTGAGTTCAATGAGGGGGGAGGAGAGGACGGGGGAGGTGGGGCCGGAAGGTGGGGTGAAGAGGGTGGTGAGGCGATCGGACGGTGAGGATTTGAGGGGGCGAGTGGTGGTGGAGAGATCCATGGTGGTGGTGACTGGTGAGAGGATTTGAGGGGAGATGAGTTGTAAATATAAGAGGAGTAGGTGGTGACGTGACAGCGGGGTGATGGGGAGAGGTGAAAGGTGGGGGGTTTTGGACCTGAGGATTGAGGATTTAGGAGTTGGTGTGGGGCCCGGATGGGGGATTGCGGCACCGGCCTTGGTGTGGGAAGATGGTGACCTTTGTTTGCTTGATTTGGATTTAAAATTTTAGATTGGGTGACGTCCATTTTTTTTCAATTTTTTATAATTTTTTTATTTTTTTGATTTTAGATCAATTATGATAGATTAATTTAAAACGTTTATTAAAAAATTTATTTATTTTAAATAATGATTTTATTTAAATATTTTTGATTTTAGAAATAAAAAATAAGTAAAATTATGAGTGGAAGGAGAAAAAAATTATAAAAATAATATGATTTATATAAGATAATCATATTTATTAATATGTAAAAAAAAAAACACCAATCTAGGATTGTTTCTTTCCTGGCGGCTGAAGATTGGGATTGTGGAAGAATCAGGAACATGCAAAGTTTATTAGCGTTTAGAGTGATAGGTGAAAATAATGATTAGCTATCCGTTTTGTGAAATGGAGGATATTTATGGTTAATCTGACTATGGTGAAGAAATAGAAAGCTATGGTGAAGGAAATGAAGAATGGAGGATGAAGGTGGAGGCGAAGGTAGGGGATGGATAAAGAGGATGAAAGTAGGGGTAAAAATTGCATTAAAAATAACAAAAAAAAAATTCCAAAATTAGGGTTTTGGAATATGATTCTGTTAATTCTGACGGATTTATAAATTTTTGTATTTGATTGCGAAAGAAGGGGGGGATTTAAGTGCCTATTTTAAAGATCATGGTGTTAATTTCTCAAAATAAGAAAATATAGGAATATAAGTATTTTTTCCCTAATAAAAAACAATATAAAATCCTTAATTATTTAATAATGATACATGATTTTTATTAAATTTTAAAATATATTTTCTTCGTTTAAAAGAATTGCAACACTCCCATCTAAATGCAACATTATCCTATTTCAAATGGGAAATCATTTTGCTATAAAAATAAACATAAAATAAAAGATAAATTAATCTTTATAATAAAAAATAACACACATAAATTAGTCAACTCAATGGGTTATGTTTTTTTTGGGACGGAGAGGATATTGTAATATAGATGACTTTTTTTTTTTATTAACTTCGACGTTTCGTATCAAACTATTTTTTTTTTTGTCAAAACTAACGAAGGATATATAATTGATTATTCTATGAATTTCTTTTAATTTGATTTCGTACAATCTGTTTATTCGTAATTCTCAATCGAATATTTTAGGAAAAAAAATCAAGTGTTGAAAGTTGATAACATGATACTCTGTCAATTCAAATACTTTTGCAAGCTTTTATCATTTTGTTCCATTCCAAATTATTTGTAACATTATTACATTTGAGAAGTTTTGTATTGTTATAAATTAAAAAAGACGGAGAGAAAAAAATTATGTGATTGAAAATTATAATTGAAAAAGAAAGAAAATAAATATAAATCTAGGTGTATATACTCGATATTGAAAAAGTAATAAGATAAAGGGAGTATTTATTAATGAAATTTGTCAAAATTGATATTGATTCTATGAGTCGATAATCTTCAATTTAAAATTTTGATAAAGTTGAGTCAATTTAAAATTTTGATAAAATTGAATTTTATATAAGAAAATAAAAACAGATTTCACTATTATTTATATATGTATATCAAATTAGCTTCATATTATCTCACCTCAAATCAAATTTATGATACGCTTATGTTTTTAGGACCAAAAGTTAATCAATATCTAACATCAAGTTCAGGATGATATGGATTCACTGATGATATATATATATATTTACTAACGTAAATAATTTTTTACCCTCTCCTTTCACAAAGAAAATAAGAACAAACCAGATATTGCACCCATATTGTGATTATAACACAAATCCCAGCCAACCACGCAACCGCAGCCAGTATTCCACCCTTCCCCGCCACCCTTCTCCCTCCTCCGAAACCCTAATCTCACCCTCGAATCAAACCCTGACCCAAATCCCCCGAATCAGTTTACCCCTCTCCTCGATCCAATGAAGCCGATTCGGCTCCAGGATCCACCGAGCAGTCCGCGCGGCGGCGTGCCCGAGATCTTCGAAGCCGGCGGCGTCTACGGCGTCGTCCGCCGTGCCGTCGTCATCGGAAACGGGTTCCCCGGCGCCGAGAACCAGTGCCTCGGTCTCGTTCGCGCTCTCGGTCTCGCCGATAATCAGTTTTTCTATGTATGATATTGATATTTGTTGTTTGTTGCTTTGATTTGCTGTTTGGGTTGTATTGAAGTGTTTGGTTTAGCTGAGCTGGGAGGAGTTTGCAAGTGTTTGTTATGAAGTGTTAGGTTTGTGGTCGTCGAGGATGGTAGTCGGGTTATGTTTTTTGCCACGGGATTGGTGAACTTTATGTGCGGTTTTGCGTCCAGAATTGAATCTATGATCATTGTATTTGTGTCTGGGGTTTCTAATAAAGCCTAATCGACAATGTGTTTTTGACTGGTTCTCGAGCTTATATTGACTCTATGGATTTTGTTTCCAAAATTTAGTCCATATGCCTACGAGAAAAATATGTTTTTTTTTTGCCAATCACCATAAAATAGATAGGTGATTCTAGTTAGCTGAAATTAGTGCTTTTGTATAGACCAATAGCATGCGTTTTTTCTTCACGATTCACTAGTTTGAGAAAGAAATGAGAGGAAGTGCTGAGATTTCACTCCGGAAAATATATTCCTCAGAATTGTGTCAAGTAGGAAAATGAATGTGTATCTTTGAACTTGCTTCAAATGGGAGCATTTGGCACTGTTTGAGTACTGATGGTGTGTCTGCTTCGATATCCTAGTGTCTTCTTTGATAATGGTGTTTTGTTTTCTTCCTTCTATTTAGCGAGTTACAAGACCACGAGGTGGGCTGAATGATTGGCTCCAGTGGCTTCCTGTTTCTGTGCACAAGAGATTACATTACATTGTGAGGCTGATTCTTGGGAACTCTAGATTTCTTCTTAAATCTGGAGGGACAAAAGTTGGAGCCTTGCTGTCTGCCAAGGGCAGCAGTATAGGCTTATCGGCTGTTCTTGAGGCAGATGCAAAGCAGATCATAAGCATGGCTCGCCAAACCTTCGAAAAGTATGTTGTCTGTTACTGCATAAGTCTTCTTTTTGCTGCATATTTGAGGACACGCTGCTTTTGGGATTGATTGATAGATAAGAAAAGTCAAAGAAAACAATTCACATAATCCCGTCAAGTAGAGAGTATGGGGAGGACAACATATGTGCTCTCTACTCTTAACAAAGACGATTTCCATGGCCATAGTTTGAGCTCTATCCTGGTAACCTTGTATATCATTAGATTAGAATCTGCTAATCCACAACATCAGAAGTCAAGCTTTTAACTCATAACATGAGAATCTGTCAATGTTTTCTCAAAGCCTCTTTTTTTCCTCTTTTTCCTCTTTTTTTTTTTTTTTTTTTTTTTTCATTTGTTCCACCAATTGTCACTGCTGTCAAAGGCACATCGACAAAGTAAGATATAGGACCTTTATATGCCCTAGACAAAGTAAGATATAGGGCCTTTATAATTCTCTCCAAAAATGGTTTGTTGCTCTTGTTCCATTTTTCATGTATCAAGATGGCGTTGCCAATCCTTCTTCTCTTGCTATGAACAAACATATTTTCCACAACCTTGGCTTTTCAACTCTATGCTTATCTTTCAGGATTAGCATCATGTCTATATAACTATGAAAAATGGTATATTTGCCAGAATGTGGCATGAAAAGAATAAGGCCACAAAGAGCTCCGTATAAATTTTCCATGGATAGTTAAGGAATAGATTCTATTGGGACTTACCACCTAGGTTTCAGTTCAGTTGAAGATGATAACTTATCAGACCTTGAGAACATTTTCAATAGATGTACTCCCTCCGTCCCATATTATAGATCACGTTTTTTTATTCGAGCCGTCCCAAAATATAACCAACATATCATACTTAGGAATCTTTTCACATAAAAAACACCAACACAAATCATCATCTGTCACAGTACATCCACCACCTCCTTCCTCCTCCTCCCTCGTTCGTTTTCTTAAACCCCGCTTACATTCCACTATCATTAAAAAAATACTCTTTCTTCATCAAATTCCATAAAAAAATCAACAAATACATAAATTCGCATGCCGGATCAAATTGTTCGCTATATTATGAGACGGAGGGAGTAATATGTACCATAAGAGCTCTCAGTGAACTACTTGACATGAGAATAATGAGAGTAGCACATGAACATTGATACTAGTTAATCAAGTGGGAAAACATGTGCCTCTGGCCCGATTCCCCCATGCGGTTCTCCTTCAACGAAACGAAAAGATGCATAATTTGATTTATTTTGTCTTTGATTAGTGTAACATGTCTGATTATTATTTCTTGTTTCCTTAGAGAAGGTCCACTATTGGTTGTTGCTTCTGGAAGGGATACCATTTCTACTGCTAGCACAATAAGGCGGTTGGCATCTGACTATGTGTTTGTTGTACAGGTTAGCATATGTAAACTATCTTCTTTTTTATTTTTCTTTCTTTCTTTCTTTTCTTTTTTTATATTGGGAGTGGCAGGGTGGTTTTGCCAATAGTAAAAGACTTATAAGTAAACAGTATGTGAATTGCTTATGATCTACTAGCTGCTTGGGGAACTTTGTGCCAAAAACTACCTCAAACTATCATCTTAATTGTCATTTACCCCCTAAGAGGGGATTGGAAAAGTGTTCTATCGTTTGTTGTTATTGCTACTTCAGATACAACACCCAAGGAGGCGGTTGGACAGATTTGATATGGTGATTACCCCCCATCACGACTATTACCCTTTAACTCCTGAAGCCCAAGAGCAAGTTCCACGATTTCTTCGCCCATGGATTACTCCTCGAGAACCTCCTGGTAGAAATGTGGTATGTGCAATAACTTTCTGTTATATTTAGTTCAATCCGATGAGTATACTTGCAGTACATTACTTAATAATTATTATCATTTTGCTTCTTTCCTGTTTTTGAGATCAGGTCCTTACTGTTGGTGCCCTCCATCAAGTTGATGCCGCTTCTTTGAGAAGTGCAGCTACTTCTTGGCAGGATGAGTTCTCCCACCTTACGAAGCCTTTGCTTGTCGTTAACGTTGGTGGGCCAACAAGTAAAACCCTGTGTATCTTACGTAGCAGTGTTACTACATTCTGTTAATATTCTCTGTTCTTCCGAAGTCAAATTGTTGGAATCATTGTTAACAATTTCTGGTATCTTTCCTTTATCTTGTGCGTGTTCTAGGACACTGTCGATATGGTGCAGACCTTGCAAAACAACTGACCGCATATCTACATAATGTCCTTTTAAATTGTGGAACTGTAAGGATATCTTTCTCACGGAGGACTCCAGAGAAGGTTTGCCTACGCAGAACTTTTTCCACTGTTGCTTGCTCTTCATTGTTCTTCCAACTTGGTCTTAAGTTCCTTTACTTTTTTTTTTGGGTAGGTGTACAGTATAATAGTCAAAGAATTTGCAGGTCATCCTAAGGTTTACATATGGAATGGTGAAGGTAATTTATTACAAGATTTGTGAAAAATGTTGTAGAAGTGGTTTCGATTAGTATGTAAATCTTCTTAATTTTAGAGGCTGATGGATATGATTTTAATTGGCTTCAGAACCGAATCCTCACATGGGGCACTTAGCCTGGGGTGATGCTTTTGTTGTTACAGCGGATTCAGTCAGCATGTTGAGTGAAGTTTGCAGCACAGGGTATGTTCGTGGTGTCTGCTGTACAGCTCTATATCTGATCATGCTGGATGGTTGATTTATATTTTTGTTCACAGGAAGCCTGTGTATGTCATTGGAGCTGAACGTTGTACATGGAAGTTCTTGGATTTTCATAATAGGTTGAAGGAACGAGGTCTTGTTAGGCCATTTACCGCCGCTGTGGATGTAAGTTACCTAACTATGCACATAAATTACCATCCCTATGTCTGGTTTTAAGTTTCTTGCCTTGCTAGAGGCCTAACCTTGGCACAGAGCCAGCATATTTTCTCTGTTAAGGATTTGAATTTGAACTCTTAGACTTATGAGGATAAATTTGCCTCTGGATTTTAAAGGTTGCAAGTCATTTGCTTAGTTTACATGATAATGGATAGTTTTCCCCAAAGTCCAATTATCCCTCTTATGATAGCGATTTTGTGATTTTCTTCCTACATAACTTCGCATATCATTGCCATACATCATGCATGCATGCTAATTTTGGTTAGCAAAATCTGCGAAGGTCCTTGTGTGGCTTCATCTGATTTCTTACCTTTTCATTGTCATACATCCTCAGGTGACTCAAAGCTGGAGTTACCCTCCCCTGACTGATACTGCAGAAGCGGCCAATAGGATACGCCAGGCTCTTGCTGAGCAAGGATGGGTATTGCGAAAGTGAGGTGTGTTCGTGGTCGAGGTGCAGTTCCATGATCCGCTTCTGCTGCATGCATAGTCCATCCCACTATGAGTTGATAGTTGATAGTTTATTTACCCAGTTCATGTTACGGTTCAAGAAAATAGTACAGCGTTAGCTGGTTTTGCAGCGGGATTTGGTAAAGTAGAAAGAGGGCTTCTTGTAAATCATATAGCATGCGTGCCAGATGCTTCGTGGTTATAGGATGTTTCTATCTTTACTACATAAATTATAGCACTTGATTCTTTGGTGTTGATATGAAAACGGAATGTTGCACATTTCTGTCCATCTTTCATCCTGTCTTGGGTCTTCATGCTCATCGTGTTCTCTTGCCTCGGCTGTGTTAACAGTTTGATCAATAACCTTTCAGGTTACGCTTTTAGATTGATATGCAGGCTCTGTCATTGCATGTATGCTTCCTGTACGCAGGATTCACTGTAGGTGGGTGTTGCCTCTGCTCAGGTTCTTCATCAGAGTGGGAGTTTGCCGTCCTAACTAGTAGAACTGAAGTCGATGATTTGACCGAAGAAGCTTGCATGGCCTCGATGGCGTTTTTCTGTACATAGATTCAGTTAGCTTACTCATGTGAATTCGACTCCTCGACAAGGCCTTCAACTTTACTTCAGAGAGTGGAATTGGTGAACTTTCTTACGTAAATCAGCATTTGTTTACTTGTTCCTATGATGTGATAATAAATGTCAGCAATGCTCCAGTTAATTATTCTTCAGTTAGCACTTGAAGAAACAATGCTCCAGTGCAGCTCTATCATATTGGCCAGTCTCAGATATGAATCGAGTTTTTTCTCAACCGCTCCACCTCACTTTTTTCACCATAACCTCCCAAAAAGGACGACCTCAGAACTAACCCATTTTGCGCCTTGAATCCCTTTTGTTTTCGATCACTTGAAGAATGTTGTCAGATTGTTACAAGTGTTTCATAAAATAACCTCAATAGTATGTCCAACTTGGAGTCAACTTCGCTCGCCATCCATGAACCAAGGTCCGAGTCAAGGGAAGAACCACCAGCTCGAGCTTCTCCGCCTGCTGTGATTATCAAAGCTCCGGAGGATGGAAGAGGATTGGGCAGAGGCATTGCTATTCTGGACTTCATTCTCAGGTTCGCTGCAATCGTAGCTGCTCTTGCTGCCTACCATCACAATGGGTACTTCAAATTAGACTCTCCCGTTCTTCACTCGGTTCCTCCAGTGCCGAGCGAGTTACAGCAACCTCCCCACTTTCTCGTAAGTTAATTCCACTTATTGCTGTCAAGTTTATTGGATTTTAGGCAAGAGAGTTATTGGCTGAATGGCAGTGCTTAATGATCCTCTTTGGCAGATTCTTTGTCGTTGCAAATGCGATTGCTAGCGGTTACCTGGTCTTGTCCTTGTCACTCTCAATTGTCACGATTGCGAGGCCAGGTGCTGTTGGCGCAAGGCTCCTCCTGCTTATATTAGACACGGTAATCCAATGATGTTTTTGATATGTTAGAAAATGCCGCTTGAATTTGGATATTTGAATTGTACTTGTTTCGGATGCTATGAAGCCATACTAGAAACGTTCAGTAAGACGACTATTGATGAGTGAAACAACAGAGCCTATTCGCACATTTAAGATGTTACATGGCCTTGCAGGTGATGGTTGCTCTTACCACAGCCGGAGCAAGCGCAGCAGCAGCCATCGTATACTTGGCCCATAAAGGGAACACAAACACCAATTGGTTGGCCATCTGCCAACAGTTCGGCAACTTCTGCGAGCGTGTCAGTGGCGCCGTGGTGGCTTCTTTCATTGCAGCGTTCATCTTCATTGTACTTGTTGTTGTTTCTGCCATGGCGATCCGAAGAAACTAGGTTGATAAATTGCGTGGTTTGTATCAAATGATTTGTATTGTACATTACATTACGCTTGACGCTTGTGCCCATTGTGATTGATGTTCGTTCTTCCGATTCAAGCGTGTGTTTTCTCTGTACATTGATACTAATCTTTGTTGAATTTCCTTGCACTTCCTACAAACTAGTCCACTACATATTATCGTTTCTATCTTTCAATAATATATGTATTATCCCCTAGCTGCTGACGTTGAACCATTTGCACTCTATTCCACTATGTAACCCCATTTTGTGGTATATTTCGATATCAGTAATGATGATTTATATTCCGTCCCTCTCATAAATTTTACATCGCTTTGATTTTATATGTGTATCGATATAAAATTTGATATGCGTGTAACGTCGATCAAACGTAGTTTTTCTTTTGATAAATTTATCGTAAAATATCAATGGTTGTGTAAGTTACGTACTTCAACCCAATATATGTTGCATGACGATCAAATATGATTTGATATGAAAACGAGATTTATATTGATACATATAGAAAAATAAAAAATACCTATATGTTGTAAAATATATGGGAGGGAAGGGATAAATGATAGTGGATTCGATTATCTTTTATAACCCCAACAGCAATACTCATAGCCAACATAGGGATGCACGTTTTTTACGTCAATTTTTTTCTCATTAATGTTTAAGAAGAAATCGTTTTTTTAAAAAACGAGTTTAATTTTTATTGAAGAAATTACTTTTTCAGAAAACGAGTTCCAAAATAACAAAAATTAAACTCATTTTTTAGGGAAGCGATTTTTTTTTCGACGTTGATGAGAAAAAAATGGACGTAAAAAAATAATGATTCCAACATAGTATCGACAAATACGTTGCTTATTTTGTTTTTCATTTTAACACGCGATAAAATTATGTCAGTACTTTAGGATTAAAATATATAACTTAAACTGATAATTTTATATAAAAAAATATGCTCGATCGTTCCGTGACACGAATCGAACTTTACATCAACAAATACGTAAATTAACATGTTATATTCCTTCCGTCCCACAATAGATACAACAGATATGTATTTTACATTATTTTATACACATGAATATAAGTCTCGTTTTCATATCAAATCACGTGTGATCTTCCCGTAACATATATTAGATTGAAATACGTAATTTATATAATTATTAATGTTTCACGATAAATATATAAAAAATTATATTTAAGTATTATTATATGTATATTAAATTTTGTATCAATGGACATATTATGTCAAAATAATATATCTATTAGGACAAATGGGGTATTTATTTTAGGAAATGATCGGTACTTTTGACTTTTGACGGTACAAGCAAGCTACCCTCTCAAATCCAGAAGAATACACACAGAGATTAAAAGGAAAGAGAGGTCATCCCAATTCCACGTGTGAAAGCACCGTTGCCCTTTTGGCACGTGTCCCCCACCGTAGACGTCACACGGTCACGTGCTCTCCCCTCCCTCTCCCCCTCTTCAATTGGCCCGATCATCATCGCCATTTGCCAACCCCTTTTTCATTTCCTCTCATCTCGTCCACGCAATTCGACGACTTTCACAAACCCTAGCTAGCCGCCCGCCCCCCTTCTCGATCTTGATCTCGATCTCGATTCATATCTCTCGCTTCTACGACGACGCGGTCAGTCCTCTCGATTTCCTTCTTCTTAGTTGTGTATATGAGACTGCGTATATCCTGCCCTCTTTTCCTATCTGTGACGGGATACCTGGGTTGTTGTTGTTGTAGTAGTTGTGTCTCTGATTTTACTTCAGTTGATCGCGGTCTCTTTGAATCATCTTCGATGTCGAAAGATTTTGGGGTTGGATCCAATTGGTAGGAGAATCTAGGGGTTTTGGTCTGAAAAAAATGGGAGAAAGATATGATGAACAGAGTCACTTCATGAGTCTTACTCCTTCTGTTGATTGGCTGATGGCGGGGTTCGACATTTGATGATTGACTCCATGTTCGGGTTGACTTGGCGGCTTGGTGGGTTTGGTACCGATGGAAATCTAGGGTTCTTGGGGATACGGGTCGAAAGAAATCGGAGACAGAAATGGCAGCACCAATAGCTTTTATTACTTTGACGAATTCTCCGTTTAGTTCTTGAGTGAAGCCGCTTGATTAGTCGATAAGAGAGTTTTCGAGCAACTTTGGATCAAGTGTGTTTGGCATTGTTGTTGGAATCTATGTTCGGATGGGGTTGGGGATTTGATGGGTTTCGTAATAATGGCAATGAAAATGTAGGGTTTTTTTGGGTTATCAAATCAGAATTAAAGTTAAAAAAAAATGATATGGACAGTGAAATCAAAGTGCATGTTTTAGATGAAAGGATAAAGTTCATCACTTTTCTTCCACTGGGTCAGTGGGATACTCTCTTTTTGCTTGATTTCTGGGCGATTTGTTGATAAAATAGTAATTTGATGAGTGACAAAAAGAGTTTCTTTTGAATTTATTAAGATACTGGTTAATTTGGATGCTTGATTGTTCGTTTATGGGGGAGTATATGGTTTTTTCCTTGATTGCAGATTACTTGGGTCTTTTATTTGATTAAAGAAATAAAATCTTGAGGTCTGGGTTAGGTCTCATGAAAATTGTTAGGGGAATGCAGAGTCTGAGTATTGACGAGCAGACGGCAAAGAAGCCCAGCTGGATTCAAGCCTTCAGCACTGTCATTGGAGCGAGTACTGCTCCTAAGGTCAGAACTCGTGATAAACATCTGTTTATCATCTTCGAGCTCTGACTTCGTGTCGGTATAGTTTGGAGTGAAAGGTCGGATCCTTATTTCGTTGGACTTGATTTTCCAAGAAGAGGAATATGACGAGAATTTTTGTTCAACGTGGATCTGGGAGCTCATCTTCCAACCAGAGTCGAACTTCAGTCACCGGTTCTTCTTCGGCGGCACCTCATGTGCCAGTTAATAGTACTCCTAGTACACAATCTAGTTCAAGGGAAGAGGATGCTGGGCCAGGGGTGCAAGAACAGGTTGCTGTGGTCGAATCTGTGCAGCATGGCGTGTGCGTTGATTGCAGGATACCGAATAGTGATCATATCTCTACTGCAAGTCTTGGACTGCCTCTGAATGACAATGTAATTGATGAGATTGCTGATGTTGAGGGAGTTGGTAATGATGGTCAAGCTGATTTGGTCAGAGGACTTGGTGGCTTGTTGATAGGAGAGGGCAATGTATATGATAATCAGGGTTGGAGTGTTGGTAGCTCACAGAATGATGCCGATAGTGCCCAACCACCCCCACCTCCTGTTCCACCGCCCAAACCTTCTTCAGCGAACTCTGTGAATACAAGGAGATTACCAGCAACTGCATCGAGTGGGCGGACTGGACCTTCCAGACGAGGTGTTGCCCGTCCTGTTCCTGCTCGTACTTCACCCTCCGGCTCAAGACCATCTTCACCAAGGCCTCACTGTGAAAGTGAGGGCTATAATAGTTCAGATGAGCAGAACACATGTTTTGTGTCCTCTTATGAAGACATGGTAAGTCGTCTTAGTTTAACTACTTGTATGTTTGCAGATGATAAGATCTTTCTTATATGCAAAATTGAACTCCTATAGTTTGGTAGGGGCACGTATATATTTTATCTCTTCATGTTCTGTTCAGGCAGGGGTCTATTGCAAGAAAGTAATAGGCAATAAAGATGATAGTACTTGCGCAGGTTCAATCTGAATTGTTTTGATTTTGCTTCAATATATTGACGGACTAAAGTATCATTGACTGACTTATTAAAGTGGATGACCTGTGAAATGATACTGGGTATTTCCCTTGTGAAGAATGGTGACTTGTATTTGTCTGGATTAGAGCCGTTTCATCTTTAATCAACCTCAATGTTACTTTGATTTCATCATCGATGTACAGTTGGAGCATTCAAAGCATCTGCTGCTCGAGGAGCTTCAGTTATTTCTTTGTAACAAAATTCTATATTTTTTTTTTTGGTTTTGTTTTAAAAAATTGCTTTGATAAAGATTTGCTACCCTTGACTTGAGCTGCTAAGAGAGAAACTGGTTAACTTTTTATCGGTGGAGGCTTTCACAGATATGTTTTGTCATTCGATCTATCAATTCCATAACTTGCTCTAGCCAATTTTAAGCTTCTATGTGCTCAAACATTGAGATATTCTAGCGACTTGAATCAACATGTCATGGTTGATATCATAGTTGTCAAGGCGTCGTCTAAGCGGTGTCTAGGCGCTCAAAATCTTGTTCGCTTTACTCTCGCCTTGACTTTTAGAGCAAGGCAGGGCGCCTTGATGTCGCCTTGAATGTCTAGGTGTTGCCTTGGGCGCTTAGGTAACGCCTTGGGGCGTCTTGAAAGCAAGGGATTAAGATTTTTATTTTTTTTAAAGCTTTGTTAAGAAAAAATAATATTAAAAGCAGAGAGGCATGTAACGTAAACTTCACAGCAATTATAAATTTAAAACACAAGATATGATTTTGTTTGAAAAAATATCATAAGTCTTTTTTCATAATTCAATATAATTTCAAAACATATTCGTAGATTGTATTAACATATTTGGTTAGATGTTTTCTTTTAAGATGCCATAAACTTTATCTTGTTTACATAGATAGTATTTGTTTTTAAGATCATATGGTAATAGTATTATATTGTATATGAAGCATTTCAACATATATATAAGCTACAATTTATGTGCAATTGCCAATTGATGTATACATTTGCATAGTTGATTTGTATCGTTGCCTTATCGTCTTATGGACGACTAGGCGTTCCTTGTCGCCTTAGTAACTATGGTTGATATTTATTTGCGCTCTGAATCTTGAATGCGATGAGCATTCTGTTGGCTAGTATATGCCATATGTGTGGATTGGGCATTTATTTGTTGGTTCCATCTTTTATCCAGCGCAAGCAGAATATTTTAGGATCTACATGCGGGTAAAACTGTCATTATATCTTTCAATTGCAGAGTTCTGTTCTTGTAGTATGTTAAAACGTCTACTGTGACTTGAAAGCACTGTTTGTTAGCATAGTTATTAATCTGAGTAGATACTCTGAACAGTTGTTCCTATTCCTCTTCCTTTTTTCCTTTTTCTTTTTTTTGGTGTTTTTTGCTATCTGACTAAACGACCTATAATTCTTATCCCAGGAGAGAGAAAGGCAGTTCGAAATCGATATAAGAAGAGCAAAAGGTTTTGAGGTTAGAAGAATGCTAGCAGATGGCAACTGCTTATTTCGAGCAGTTGCAGATCAAGTATATGGTGATTCCGAGGCATATGACTTAACCAGGCAAATGTGCTTTGATTATATGGTAGGGCAAATTATGTCTGATCTCTATGATAAACTTTTGTTCTTGGTCCAACTCTAATAGTTAAATATAATATGGTTGATAATATAGCATTTACATTGATGATAAGTTCTGCGCACTGCTTTTTTGTCTGCTTCAGGCTGGAAAAGCAAGCAATACTTATGCCATTGATATTTTGTTGTACTAACAGGATAATATCCACTGACCTTTTTCATATATCCATATACGTGTTGTCTTTCTACTATTCAGGAGCGAGAAAGAGATCACTTTTCTCAATTCATAACAGAAGGTTTCACGTCTTATTGCAAGAGGAAAAGAAGGGATAAGGTATGAAAGCTAATATTTATTTAAGACTGTTTATTGAACCTATGTCAAGCAAGGGTATAGTAAATAAGTCCATATTTGGCCTATGGGTGGGAATCTAAGTGAATAAGCCATAGTAACTGGTCCCTTCCCCAGCCGCCGGCGTCATAGATAGTCGTTCTTAAGGATATGCCTGAACATGTGTGCCTCATCAAGCGTCGCACTATAGTGCTGCAGAGCGTTTCTGATAACCATGGGTTGTTTGATTCCCTTCTTTGTATATTTTGTGTCTACTAGGGTAGGCCCTTTGTTATTGTGATATGTTTGGTCGCTGTTTGCTTTGGTCTTTGGATGGAGATGATTGTTAATATTCTCTTAGAATGTTTATAGTACAAGTGTTCCATCAGCATGAATTGATGGTGTCGTCGTGTTGCTTTGATTTTCACTTAATGTAATGGCAGGTTTATGGCAACAATGTGGAGATTCAAGCTCTCTCAGAGATGTATAATCGGCCCATCCACATTTATTCCTACAGCATAGGTAGTGCTTGAGTTGAGTTTTCTCGAATTGAGATTTCAGAGTGATATTGCTTCAAAGCCTTGATTACCCTAATACAAACCATTTATACAGAACCAATAAACATATTCCATGGAAGCTACAGCACTGATTCTCCTCCGATACGCCTGAGTTATCATCATGGAAATCATTACAATTCACTTGTTGATCCTCGTCGGTTGACCATTGGTGCTGGCCTCGGATTCAGTTCGCTTCGTGGGGTAAATTGATCAGTAATATTGTAATTAGATTCATTTTTTTTTATTGTTTTTCTCTTTATTTTGGTTCCTGCACCGTTTCAGGAGGGTAAATGAGGGTTAATCCTATTTATAATACTTATGGTAACATAATTCTATATAGGGCACCTAAGAATGTCCTGCCCTCTATGCACTTATTTAAAAAAAAAAAAAAAAAAAAAAAACTGTGATCCTTTTGGTCAGTTTACTGAAGTCATCTCCCATGATTCAAATCGTTTCTGACATTTTTGGTGGTCTACAGAGAAATGTCGACAAGGATCAAGTTAAGGCAGCAATCAAAGCTCAGCAGGACCAACAGATAGACAATGCAAGTGCTTGGATTGTTCTTGCACCTTTATATCTGCTTTCTATCCTGACCCTCATGGCTGTATTGTAACTTTCTGGTGCTTCTGTGTGCAGGCCCTTCTAGCAGAGGGCCGATTTTTCTCCGATGTGGAGCTCACGGAGAAAGAGATTGAGCGCATGGTGATGGAAGCCTCTCGAGCTGAGTATCTTGCTGGAAACAAATTCAACTTGCAGCTTGTCCAGAGAGATTCATCCACATCTAGTGCTGAACCATCTTCCTCAGGAGCCAGTAAGTATCCTCCCTCTGTTCTTTCAGAAGTTTTACTAAATGGAAGTTGTTTCTTTGACCCATAGATGTGCAAAGAGCCTCCATTTGATTTGAGGATTTTTGATGAAATCAGAATCCTCTTAGTGCGAGGATCTTCTCTTGTATTTGCACTCCTATGTTTCCCTAGGGTATACGAGGTTGTGGGCTAAATTCCGTTAGAATGAAGATCTGTTTGTTGTATCCACGAAAAGGCTAATTATAGTCAAACAACCACCTATGAACCATTCCGAACTTCCTTTTACCCGTTTACAGCGAGGATGAGTTTTCTGCTTCTTTGCTGCAATTTCCTGCGTCCACGGATGTTCTCTTTAAGATGAAAACGAGACATCGCTCTCTTTCATCTTGCACTGGTAAACTTGAACTGCATGAGAGTGCATGTTCCACTTAACAGTACGCTGCTAAAGGCTAAACTGCATGTGCAGTTCCTCTGTCAGTGTGTTGCCCTCCTCAAGAGACGCATCTGCTTGAGCATAGCTGCTGAGTTCCAATTTTTCATGTTTTTATATCTGAAGACTCCTACATTTAAAGGAGAACACAGCAATGACTGTGACACTAAAACACGGTTTTATCTTAGTACGTGGCTTTCTACATGGGATGCCATGAAGCTTGTTATATCATATGATCATGTCCGTGTGGAAAGACTCGTCAGCTGCTTGGCAAGCACCCTCTCAGTTCTGTCACAGAACTTCTGTGTGTGTGACGTTTATCAGTTTTACCGATAGCCTAGTATATAATGGTAACATCAACATATACATGAGCTTACCGGTCTTATAATGTAGACCCGGTCTTGTCTTTTCTTTTTTTGCATTAAATTTTAAAGTGTTTTAACTTCTTGTCTTTGAAATCATGGGATCAGGACCATCTGGGAGCAACACGCAAAAGGATGATACTTTCTCAGGATCGGTCCTAAGCAGCAGCGTGGAGCTTTTGCTGTCGATGGGATTCAGTTACATGCAGGCAATCGAGGCGTACGGTATCTTTGGGGATGATGTAGACTCCATGGTTTGCTACCTGCTGGAGACTGGACGCAGCAGCAGGCGAAAAGGAAAAGCCACTGAATGAGTGATTGATTGAAACCTCAACTCCTAGGATTTCGATGTCGTATAATGGCGTTTGTAACCGAAGTTTAGATTTTTATCATTATGCTGTCTATGGAATCCGTCATCATCTGATAAAACAAAACGTTATTATTAGTGCTTTTAGCAGTACGTCTTTTCTTTTTGTGTACTGGTATCGTGATTCTTTTCTACGGTGCCTGGTTCAGGAGATGGAAGAGATCCGGTTGAGTCTTTAGTGTACTCGTCTTCGTCAAATAATTTCTATAATATTTACGTATTTTTTAATATATATAGATATAAAATATTGTTTGTATATCAAATAATTTTTTATCATACGACATGAGTTAAGCTGTCCCGACAATGTCGAAAATGAATATATTTATGAAAATAAGAATGATAAGGTGCCAACCTCATTTGGATAAAGTAATCTGATAGGATTATTGTTCCTTAACATTTGATCAACATACTTACGTCTAGCTTGCACATAAACTCTATTTTGCATAAAAATCATGTAAACTTCCGTTCAGATTTCAAGCAAGAGGGTTGAGCTCAGTATCATCATGTCGTTTAATCACGCTATCATAATGTTTTAGCAACGAGATTTCTTACAGATTTTCTGCAGCGCAAGAAGACGAAACAACGAAGAACGATGCCTCATCCCCAAATATCCTCAACGAAACCCTAATTTTCAACACCATCGAAACCCTAGAAATCGAAATGGGGCATCGAGGGAAGGCACAGCCACACATCGATCAAAACACCACAAAGATACTCAATCTCACGGTTCTTCAACGAATCGACCCCTTCGTCGACGACATCCTCATCACGGCTCCTCACGTCGCATTCTATGGATTCGATGGTGATTCCTCTCAGTGGAGTCGCAAGGACGTCGAGGGATCCTTGTTTGTTGTCAAAAGGTAGCTGGATTGTTGAATTGGTTCGAGGTGATGATTTGGTGTGTTAGGGTTTTGGTGATTGATTGTGATTGTGATTTGTTGTGTTTTGTTTGTCAGGAATTCGCAGCCGCGGTTTCAGTTTATCGTGATGAATCGGCTGAGTACTGGTGAGATTTTGTATATGTGGGGGTTTGTGTTTGTTGGCGTGTGATAATCGGGATTAGGAGTTGGTTGAATCTGTTTGTGTGAGTGATTTGTTGAAATGAGGTTTCGTGTGTTGTGTTTGGTTGGTGATTTGTGTTTACTGCTTCAGTGTGGTATTGTAAGTTTATAATTCTCTCAAATACAGCTGAGAAATGTAGTTGTTGGTGAGATTCCAAATTAGTCGAATCCCTTCCACGATGATCACTTAGTATTATTAGTGACTAGAAATAGCTTGATGAGCTAGGCTGGCTATGAAATGTGACTTGGTTGAACTAATATGAGTTTATTGGTGATTCATATGTGTTCTCGTGTTTTTTTGTTAACTTCAAGAGGTGTGCAGAGAACGTTGTTGTTGCTTTAATGAAAAAGGAGGGAATTTATTTGAAAAATCATTTGCATGAACCTGCTCATTATGTCAAAGTCTCTAAGGAGCATATGATGATTCTATGAGGCACTGTTAGTTGTTAGGACCCTTTTGACTGGCCATTACCACATGCTACCGGAAAATTTGTTCGGGAACCAGGCTCCTTGCATGACTACCCCTTTAGTTTCCTTGCTTGAATAAAGTATTATAATCGGTCACTGCCAACATGTGAGATCCGGCTTCAATCAAAAATGAGAATTGTTGTTCAATTTTTGGCGTTGAGGCTTTAGTGCTAAGATGTCTCTGAAATGTACCATCTAGTTTACTGTTTTGTTGAAGTTGATGGAACCATAAAAGTAAGCTTAGTCCTTCTATTTCAATTTTAACATCTGCTTCTTACTCACTAAGCATAGATCCTGCATCATCACTGAAACGCTTAAGCATTGATGTTGTCTGATGTATGTAGACAATTTGGTTGAGGATCTACTGGGAGATTTTGAGTACGAAGTCCAGGTACCATATTTGTTATATCGCAATGCTTCCCAAGAAATAAATGGCATCTGGTTCTACAATGCACGTGACTGTGAAGAGGTGGCAAATCTCTTTAGTAGGTACATCATGTTGGGGTCATGCCTCTTTTGTTTTGCTGTTTACTTATTGGGTAGTAATTTACCAAATAAAGTCGTTTTCATGCATTCTATACACTTATTTTTATCCCCTGATACAGGATTTTAAATGCCTATTCCAAAGTGCCGACCAAAACGAAGATATCCTCCTCAAAAAGGTTAGTATCAAATGTTCTAGCTGGAACAGAGAATTCTACAATTATGCTTCATCTTCCAAAGCTACATATTTTGCATGTAGGGTGTGGCACAGTGGTCAATGCGTTATTGCTTCTATTTCATGACTTAATTATTTTTTCAAAAGGGAAAACACAGTGATTCCTACAAAAATGCACGTGGGCAATTTCTTACTTGTAAAGTTTTAATAATGCATGTATTGTTACTAGCTAGATTTTATAGTTGTTGTCGGCTTGAGGAGAAGCGACATTCTACTGGTGGATTTATGGAGGTGGGCACTGTGTTAGAGTGGGATGCTATTTAAGTGATGAAAGCTGTGACCTGACTTGGAGTTCTTTTATCAGATGAGGAGTCAAAGAAGGTTGGCTGTGTGGTTTAGGTTATTGGATCCATGTGATTCTATCACAGACGTTCTGGTCCATATTAGGCTCCATGTGTCTTGGGCTAGTTAAATTTAATTAGTTTAGCAACAAGTTTCCTTCAGTCTCGATAGTTCTAAATCATGCATCCACGGAACTTGCGTAAGTCCACACATTTGTTATTTGATTGATAATTGTTAATTTTTCTCTGCAGTGAGTTTGAGGAATTAGAAGCAGTTCCAACTATGGCTGTAATGGATGGTCCTCTGGAGCCAACTTCATCGACTTCCTCCAATGTGAATGATATGCCATATGATCCTGCCTTTGTCAATTTCTTTAGCGTAAGTGATCATTCCAACTAGCCCTTCTATTCTGTCAAAATTATCTCTGGGGAATCTGTCTGATATTCACAATTGATATTGATCTGCTTGAATTGCAACATGGCTCTGTGTATTTGGGTTGATGAAATCAGAGGTCCGATTATCAAGTGGATGCAAAATCCTATACCACATGATACTAACTTTCATATAAATACACTGCTTAGTGATGCATCATTCTACCTCCCCTTGGTTTGTGTTTCTGCTTGCGTCATCCTGCATTATCTGTTAAGACTCTTTTTTTTACTCTTTTCTTCACACAAATGATTTAGTTTTTGCATTCGATTGCTCAGAATGCTTTTTGAAATATTGAGGAATGAGGAAGCATTTGGTTGAATCTATATGATGATTAATATGCTTGATTGATGATGATCATGTTCTTTTCTTCAAGTACCAAGCCCGTGATCAAGACAGCCTTGATGAGCGTGGGAGAGCACTTGATGAATAGGTCAAAGCCTGATGTTTATTTGGTTGCTTAAAACTGTTTGCTTCTGTTGGACCTTTCTGTTCTCTATGTTGTTATCTCTTTCCTTCTTTCTATGAAAGGGGAATTATATTAATTGCTCATGCACCACTCTTCCGTATTATAATATGCATGAACTTTTTTGCTATAGTTTGAGGTTGTTGTAGCTCTAGTATAACTACTTATGCTTTACCTAAATTTTTGCAGTCTTCGATGACTATCTCAAATCCTGCAAGTCCTCCAGATACTTCTATTCTGAGGCAGCTCCACCAGGGCTCGGCAACAGCATCTCCTGCTCCTTCTAGCCGGCCGGTAAACATACCCAACTTGCACTCAAGCCCTCAAGTAGCACCACAACCACCTGTCTCATCCACTTATCCACTGCCTCTCCCTGATTCTTCTCAACCAAGCAGCACCAGCTACCAAACAACAAATCTTGTGAAACCTTTGGTGTTTTTCAATCCATCGCAATCATCTACCCCAACAGTGGCGGCACCCGCTTCTTCATTTTTTCCTACTGCTCCTCCCCTCCTACCTCCATTGAACGCCCAAAGACCATATGGAACCACAGTACTTCAACCTTTGCCTCCACCCAACCCATCCCCGTCTCTTACTCTGGTGGCAGCTCCTGCTACAGATTATGGATCCTTTTTCCCTCCACCAAATCCTCCACCATCTTTAACTCCGGTCATTGCTCCTGCGAACTATGGACCCGTAATCAGTAGAGACAAGGTCAAGGATGCACTTCTATTGCTGGTTCAGGTAAATTTTCATGTCCAGCTTATGGTGTCTCCTAGTTAGTTTCTCCCTTGTCAGACAGCTTCACATGAACTTCACAATTTGAAAAATTCGGTGTTTTGTAAAAGATCTAGGCAGCTGCCTTGATCCAGTTAGGTGTTGGGCCATCTCAAAATTTCTTTAGGAAGCGCCTAGGCTTACATTGAAAAGACCAAAACAACTGAAACCAAACTTTTATCCCATTATTAGGTAGTTAAGACAATGAGAAAAATTCAGTTGCTGAATGGTATAGGTTGCTACATAGACCCCAGCTGGTCACAAAACATTCTATGAGGTCCCTGGGTGACATGGTATTTCTCTCCCTCAAAATTTTCTTTGCACTAAGTTATTTTTGTTGTCTCAATTTTTGTGTTCTCTCTCCATTTCTTTGTTTGCTTTGGCACAATACTTGAATATTGGTTAGTCTAGGTTAGCAACTGATATATGTATAAACTGTCTACACCATGTTCAGTTATGTAGCCATGTCGATCACGGTCCTGCTGTCCTAGAACATCTACTGTATCGTAGAGCGTTGTGGTTGCGATGAGCAACCTTCTGCATTATTACGTGGAAGGAGCTACCAGCTCTGGTGTCCATGCCAGAGTTGTTAACTGATCCCGCTGCCCGCAGGAAGTCCTGATGGTTGTGTTTTCTTTTGATGATTTGACAGGATGATCGATTTATTGATATGGTATACCATGCAGTGTCGAATGCTCATCGCTCCTGATCCATCCGAAGTTCACCTGCCATTTTTGTCTTGATTTCCAGCACACTTGTATAGCAATGTCGTGAAATGACCTTGGAATTCACCGAATGATCTCTGATCTGTAGCTGCTTTATACTAGCAATTCGATGCCCTGTGCATTATCCTAGTTCAAAGTTTTCCTAGTGGTAATCAGATACTCGGCTGTGGCATGATAAATGCATATAAAAACCCAGATTTCTCGCCCAGGCAACTGTTGATCGACTCCTGATAAGCTCAATTCCATGAGATCTAATGCAGTTTTGCTCGGAATGTTGTGAAAATAGTTTGCTTCAAATCTGGCATGGCCAAATAGAGCAGTAATGCACCTCAGTGAAACTTCACTTGACACACTCAAATGAAGTTACAAACCCAGTCACCAATGAAGATTATTTCCGACATTTCCCGTGCATGTTATCAACTCTGTGTTGGCTATGACATGACAAAATTATACAAAAAAACAAATTAAAAAAAAATTTGACCTACCCAAAGTGCAGTTGCAGTTACTACAACGTGAATATCACTCTAGATCAAAAACGCGGTTCTCTTCATCTAAAGAGCAACAAATCACTATTCTAGAAACCCAAGTGCACTTTCTTCGTAATCACCAATGTATCTCGGAGCAACGAACAAGCTTGAGACATTGCATCTATAATTACGCTGTCTTTACTTTCCTGGAGGGTGGTCGTCGAAAAAGACTGATAAGATCATCCAGACCCTGAGATGATCAAAATCACAATCATTATCTGTTTGAGCGAAAGGTGTCCGAAAAACAGGTCAGATGAATAATGCCTTACCCTAGTTGTGATCACAAGAAAGCTGAAGAGCACAATCAGATATGAACCCAGAACCAGAAGCAACAGCAAGTCAAATGTCACGCTAGCTACCTGCAACGACACATTAAGAACATTAAAAACCAAGTTACATCTTCAATCAACCGAATGATTAGAAGCCAATAGCATTACTACCGGCCAGGTAACCAGAACACATGTTGATTAACCTCAAGAAAATACTTCAGCTAAGTTCATTGCTAGTAGCCTAGTAGTATAAGCACAAGTCGAGGCTGTGGAAGGAATAGGCAAGAGGTGTGGTGGCAACCGATCATCTGTGAATTATAGTAATGCATAGTAAATTCAGTGTGAAACAGCAATCAGGATGTAAAGACTAATAATCACTAATATCAGCAAAGGACAACCAACTTTCCGAGGCATGTAACTCAACTGCAAAATATGTTACTCCCTTTGTCCCAAATTAAACGTAACCTATTGACCATGCACGTGGATTAATCCAAGAGTTGAATTTAGTGGAAAAGGAGTCCATACCCCTTATGAATGGATGGGAGAGACAAGGGTAGGAAAAATGATGGTGGAGTGGGATGATTTGATATCAAGTGAAAGGTAGGGTATACGGGTAATTTTGATTTAAAAAGAAAAAAAACTTTATTTTTATAGTAAAGTTGCAGATTTTTGGGACGGACAAATATAAAAAATTATTGTAATTATTTTGAGACGGAAGGAGTAGGATTTATGCAGGTAGGTAACAAGGTAAGTGCTTTAAATCATGCATCCAAGCACCTCGAAAGTGGCATTCCCCAGAAGGGACCAAGGTTAGGTCACGATTTCTCGTGAATAGAGACAAAAAACCTCATTTCGTCCTATAATATAGAAATGAGAGAAGGTAAAGTATTAGACATATCTAGAAGCTCATTTAGTGGATTAGTACCTGGTATATTGTTAGCATAGCCTTCGTGGAATCATAGAACGTGAAGACTCCATCAAGAGTTTCATGTTGTGCACTTACTTCAACCACATGTTCTTCTAGCTCCTGCCAGTGATAAGGAAACACAAAATCAGCCAAGTTCAACCAAGCAGTCTGTATGGAGAACAGGCATGTACTTGATGCCTGCAAAGCTGCACTACTAAGCTTAAAAGGAATCATAATTTGCAATTCCATGTATAGCCAAAGGCAAGGGAACAGCACAGTGTCTATGGTCACCATGTTCGCCATCAATTACACACCAACAATGATTAGTTGAAGCACCAAAAAACATAGTAAAATACGGGGGGAAAACGACAAAAATACGTCGACTGGCTGAACTATATGGAAAATATAGTTCATTAAAAATAAAAATAAAAACGTTCAAGTTTTAAAACATGTAAAAAACAGAACAATATCAATAATACATGTTTTTTACTAAGTATGCCAAAAAAGTGAAAAATTGCTATTTCTTCTTGGCCAGAACCCAAAACAGAATCCGAAACCTAGCCAAATCCCCTCACAGATTCTCTGCTCGGACCCCTCATTGACTCACAAGGCACTGTTTAATTTTGACATGACAGTGTTATCATCGTTATATGAACTCGGTGATTGTAGACACTACCCACACAAGGATGCATCACCAGTAAATATTTTAATAGTTAAGATAAAAGATAAGGTAAAAAGAAATGGTTGAAATGTCACTAGTAAGTCCAAAACTCACCCTTTTGAGAGCATTGATGAACGGATCACCCTTCGGAAGAAAGGGGGCAACCCGAGAAGTTCGTGACAAAAGATCTAGCCAAGACGACATGTATGAAGGATTGATAGTTACACTACTGTTTTCGGCAAAAATTTGAATATTCTTTCCCTGATGCCCATAAATATGCCTCTGTAAAGAAGATTACAGAGTATTAAGATTAGAAAAAATCAAAACCCTACAAAGTTGCAGTAGATCCAGTAGAAAAGGATGATGTAAGAGACTGTAAAAGAGAATATGAAAGAAAGTGCAACAAGCAACCTAATCGATTATAGACCAATATGACGAAATTATTTGACACGTTTATTTTCCAAATTTAAAAGTTACATATTCAACACGCTCATCCTAAACATCAGTACTATTAATCTAAGGCAAAAAACATGTTGCATGCACACTCTAATATTTTGCTGCAACAAGTTACTAAGCAGAATCACACAAGTTCATATTGCAACGAATTCTACCAACCCTACATTTTAATCTTTCCCCCTAGGGAAGATTATCAATCGTCATAAAGTTAAAAAGAAAAAAAAAATGCTTTACAGTCAGAGCTATATGTTAAACAAATTACTCCAGGTTTGAAACTGATGTAGGAATATTTTTTCTCAGCTCGCCAATTGGATTTTGAAGGGTTGGAATTTGGAAACAAAGATTCTGGGCAGGATTTAGCTGCTATTATAGAATTATTGGTTCTGCCATTTGCAGGAAAAATTGCGAGGCACACCTTTTTGCCCCAATATTTTTTTATTATTTTGGTACTTTGGGCTTTCCTTGTATATAATTTCTATGAATATGTTATTTTTTTAGGAAGGGAATTTCTGATACGTCTATTAGAAACTTGAAAAACTTATCCATAAACCCAATCGCCCACTAACTAACAGCTTATTAGCAACAAACTAACAGAACAATAACAAACATGCAACTAATGCTCCTACAAAATAGAACCGACCATCTAACAAATAAGAATAATCAAATCCTAGAAAATAGGACATCGACAAACTGACTCAATATAAAATAGATAAGCAGCCTCGATACATCAACAAAATAACTCAGGCACATGTTTCAGACTTTCAACTAACCAATTTTTCTCAGAACATTTTATCCAAGACTCCAGAACTATATGAGAGATATATAACACAGCCCAAAACAGTGTTGCCATTTCTAGTCAACTTCCTTTTAAGTATTTAGTACCTGAAAGCTAGATAGAAAGCAAATTATTTTTCTTGGGGAATGTAAAGATTTACCGCAAGACTCTCAGCGACCAGCTTGACACTCTTGGTGATAGCAGAGTCCTGAACAAAATGCCTGCGGAATGAACTGTTATCAAATACGAAGACCAGGAAAGGAGAAAATTTGATAGACTTGAGTCACTTGGAAGGCTATCCTGTTTGGTCATTATTCCATTAGTCCAGTGCGCCTTGATGATATGCGACAAATCGTAGACAGACTTTCCAGGATGATATGAAAAGAGACAGCAGCGAACAATCCTCGTTAAATTACCTGCTATCAGATAGAGCACCAAAGTTCTCCAAAAATAGAGCAGCAGCAGAAAGTTCAGAAAGGGTAAGTGCAGTAATTCTAAGCCTTGAAAACTGTTCATGCTCCCAAGCGACCTACAGCATATTAAGAGCTTAATCACCACAAACAAATAAAAAAATTGGAAGGGATCAAGGTAGGATCATCAGAGCATCAATTGCTATTTGTATGAATGAGCTGACTGATTGCATCATCCAAAGTTCAAGGTAGACGCATTTCACCATATATGACAACATAGTGAACAATTTTATCATAACTTGTCTTAACACGAGACAACTGAATGTCTAAAGGCGAAAGACTGATTTGGAACACTTTCATAATTTAAGGATTTTATCACAATACTATAGTTGTAGTGCGTTCACAGCTTTCAGGAAGACTGGCAAAAGTTGACAGCTTTCAGAGCTCAAAGTCCAATAAGAAGGGTACAAGAACAATCCATTCAATCATAGTTCACTACTAGTTGCACATTACAATCATCAAAAAAAAAAAAAGAAAAAAAAGGAAGATTCTACTCACTCGAGGGTTTGAAATATTTATTTTCTTGTGTTTCACGTTAACTTTAAACCCCAGATCACCCGCTACATCTGAGAAACCCTGCAAAAAATTGCAAATGGCAATAAACAAGGATGACACATTAATTTAGTCAGTCTAAACACAACAGGCCGGAATCATTTTCTAATCAATTACATACCTCAAAAATTTGCTTCACAAAAGCATTTTCTGGAGGTTTGGACACATGAATCCACAGTTCATTGTCCCATGAACCAATACTATTCAAACATATAGCATAATCAATACTCTCACGCACACGCTGATCTAAACCTCGAAGCCACTGCACAACATTTATATTATTAAGTAATAATGTTTACAAAGGAAAAAAGATCTCAACTTACGGGAGACACAAGGCAGAAACTTATTCCTTATGAGGAAAAAGGTACCTTCTGGGTTCCGTTGTAGTTATAAGGTCCACCCGAAGTTAGCGCAAAAAGTAAATTATGCTTCCCCCGTGTCTTAGGGTTTGAATAAAGAAGAGAGAACAACCTAGCAATTTCAAGAAGTGCCACAACACCACTTCCATTGCTATCACTGCCCCTCGATAGAGCCTTCAAAAAGAAAGGGTATCAGTCCTTAATTCAAAAAAGAAAAGGGCAAATCAACCAGATTAATACAATGCTGATTACTATGATAGTAACATACTGGTGCTGCACCAAATGTGTCATAGGATGCGACAATAGCTATTGTAGGGAGTTGGGTAGTTTCTTCATCTGCCTTCTGTCCCAGCAACCATCCCTGCCAGCAACAACCACCAAGATAATATAAACAATATGTAAAACTCTGCAGAGCCAATAATTATATTTTATTAGTACATTGATCAACTTGAATCGCTGCATAAAAGTTTTGCAAGACCAGGCAAGCAGCGAAAAGCAAACCTTTATGCCAAACTTATATATACCAAGTTGACAAACCCAATCGACAGTTACGTCAACATTATTTACGTACCCAGGTGAATGAAAAGGAAGATACTGAACACTAACTATTGACCTAAGAGTTGGTAGTGCAAACGACAAGAAAAGAGGCATGCAACTTCGACAGCTAAACTATAGTACTATACAGTAAAAAAATTTGAGATGAGCAATGAAAGTATTGGTCTTGTCAGTATGTCAGGTGAGGTAAAATGATCAGAAAAAGAAACATGCAGAAAATTTTGATGATGCTAAGGGTTTAAATCTAGAACATGAACATCACCATGAAGATATATGAATCATGAGAAACAGAAGGGGGAAAAAATTGAAGTCGGGAAAGACCATTATGCATGGCAGCCAATTATCTTGAAAAGAGTCAAAAAACCATTATTAAGCTTATAGCAATCTCCTTGCCGCAACAAAAATAACAAATAAAAAATGGAAAGGGAACCTGAATATTTGTAATGATAGGAGCTGCAACTTTCTTAGGTTCTGTGGTCGAGACAACAAGCTTGTACCTACATCAATACATACGTTCAGAAGACAATCAGACAATGAATTTGCCTCTCGAAACAACTTTTTTTTTTTTTTTTTGGGAAACAACATATACATACAGAAAACAGAAAGCACACATATTAATAAGTTCAACCACGAAAATATAGATAAATACAGTGGCGTAATAGCATCGACATCTATGGCTAGGAAGATACTGACATTATTAATGACCCACGACTAGGAATGGTCAATTGAGATTTGAAAGGAAACATTGTGCACAGCCGAAAAGGGGCGTCTACCAGAAGAAGTGAAACAATCTGTGTGGAAACGAAAAGAAGCAAAGGACAAGCAAAAGAATCAATAAAACATGACAAGATGATTTAAAAGAGGATATAAATGAAGAGAAACTAAGAAGAATTGACTCTATTGATAACACGGAATAGATAAAGAAGATTCATCGATCTCACTTGATGGAACTTCAACACCTATACAACAAAACTTCTTACATCTGACCTTCTCTAACCTAAGCCCACAATGCCACGACAAGCGTGTTGCCTACTAAACCCTTGAGCATAACTGATATTAGCTAATTCAAAAAAAAATGGAGAAACAAGGAGAAGAATACTAAAACCCACTTCTCACAATGTCATTCAACCCAGCAAGTAGGGGCAAGGATTTCCATCATTGATATGAGAATGAGACGAATGAAAAATTATTAATAAACTAACCCGCCATTTGTTGCAGTAGCAGGCTGGCCAGAAGCATCACTTCTTTTAACTTCTGCAAGAATAGCCTCGACGTTCTCATCCTCAAAAGCAAAGTATACAGGATACTGAAACAAGAAAACACAACTTGGTGAACGAGTTTGCAGATAATATGTAGAAGTACGAAAAGCTAAAAACATATTAATCACATTTTACATCACTTTACTTGACCGTAGGATTCCCTGGTCACATTTCAGCCATGGAAACCCAAATAAACTATCATTTTATCATTCAATTGATGCTAGCCCTATACCACACATTGCTTCATTTGGGATTGAACATCTAGACATGTGCCTCCCATGCATCATACTGAACCTAAGTTCATGTAAGGCAAGGTATCAGGTTATTGTATTAACATTTCACTCAGGTTATCTTAATGTCGTAAACTACTTTACCCTACTCCCGTAACTAATTATATGCCCAACACAGTTTCCGGAGTCAATGAATCCAATATCTACGAACCAACATCCAATCAATCCTGACTGCTACATCAACGTTCAAGTTTCAACAACACAACCAATCACACAACACAATCAACACAGCTATGCACCCACAAACATAATCTATTAAGTAATCAGCATTCCGCTTCTTCACTCACAGGAAGACTAGCATGTACAAGCAACCGTTCCAGCTCCAACAACTTGCTCCTCGCCACAACATACTTCTCACCCTCATCCCCACCACTTCCCCCTTCCCTCCCAAACCCGAACACCCGTGGTAGCAAAAACAGCATCCCTCCCAGCTGCCGGTTCTTTACAACATAATCTGCACAAAATCCACATCAATTCCACAAAAATCCAGTCAATAAAATCCAATCAACACAGCAATGATTCGACAATTAAATAACTCCAATGGTATTTTCTAATATTGACCATTCGATTAAGTCTGGGAATAAACCATGAACATTAAATTCGTCCAGTTAAAAATCTAGTGTTTCTCATATATAATAGCCTGGAAGCAGCCGCCCTAATATTCCAAATTGGATACATCGATCGTTCTTTTCTTTAAGTCTAGTCAAGAATTAACCAAGTATTTTACATCCGCTACCTTTGATTAAATCTAGATCGAGGTCGCGGATCGGGAAAATAAGCACAGTCCGTGAGAGATCCGAGTCATTGGAATGAATCGAAGATCCGGCGTGGTGGTTAAGGTTCGAGAATCGGGATCCGAAGGGGACGCCGGCGAGGTCGTATTGGATGAGGCGGTAGACGTCGACGACGGTGGCGGCGCCGCAGAGCTC
>JAOVYX010000231.1:0-13838 GCA_035668315.1 Drosera spatulata | reverse complement strand
GTGCAATGACTCAAACCCAAGCCACCAAGGCTATTCAGAAAAATAGATGATCGCAATGGATCGAAGAAGGGACACCACGTTCAACCTTCCCAGCAAATTCAAGAAAACAACCAATGATTCACAAGGGACGTCAATGTCGTCCTTAACAGTTCAGGGAGGCGATATTTCTTATTCGTTTGCTTTCCGTTAGTTCGCATGGGTAGTGCAACTATGATCCTCAACCCCCATCCCCTTATTATTAATCATTTCGAGATCACTTACATTTTATTTCCCATGAGAGTACATATATTATAAGGGTACATTTTATTCTATTTTAACCCCCAAATATCTCATCACATGTAAAACGTGATTGTTTATGCACGATTAACGAATTAATATGCGTTTAGGTTTAAAGTTCGGGGTTCGAAATTATATTTACCTTGGTCAAAAGGCCGTCAAAGGCGCGACATTGGACTGTCACGGCAAATCTAAAACCCTGCGGGTGGGTTAGGCAGACGGTGAAAAACTATCGGAAGCCTTTATTTTTACCATGGCCGTATTCTGTTTTTTTTTTTTTTTTTTCTGCCTGTGACCCAGTCGCGGGCGCGCCAGACTTCTCCCTCGGCGCGGCCGCGCCCCGTGTAGCGGGCGCGTCATGCTTCACACTCGTCGTGGGCGCGACGAAACTCAGGGCAGAACCTCAGGGAACCTCCCTGCCCGTCCACGGAACGCCCAAATCAAAATTCTAAGCCACCAAATCATCATCCACACATCAAACACAGCATAAACACGTCCTAAAGCATGCACGGACGTGTTTAAATTGTGTGAACAATTAAAAGAGGTGAATCGAACGAGCGAGGTTACCTCGAACGCGTTTGGTTTTCTTAAGTTCACGATCTCATGGACGGATCCTTTGACGATCTTTGGACGGGCTGCCGATGTTGATTCCTCTCCTGGCTTGCTGCTGTCTTCGGTCTTGATGGTGATGTGTTGCTGTATAGGATGATGGAAGGATGATGATGTTGTTGATGATGTTCTTGTTGATGGTGTTGTTGTTGATGATGAAAACCTGATGATGATGGCCTTAGTGGCTGCAGGGAGAGGTGCCGGCTGCAGCTTCTTTGGGATAGGAGGAGGATGATGGCCGGCAAGAGGTGGAGGAGTGTAGGTGAAGTGGAAGGGGTGGGTATGGTGGAGGGGTGCGGCAAATGAAAGGAAGGGAAAGAAAGAAAAAGGGAGGGAAAGAAAAAGAGGTGAGTGTGTGTGTATGATCCCACATTTCGTCCCACGAAACGTCTCGTTCAGTCCATTATTCACCCAATTTTCGTAATATTAATCCACGAAAAATCTATTTTCATCGATAGATTAATCCAGTGTACGAAAATATGACCTCCCGAGTCAAAATTCATTGTTTTTTGGGATTAAATCAATGGTCCTTGCGCGTAACGTTTACAACGTTATTTGTTCGTAACGTTTATTGACGCGTTCAACTAATCATCCCAAAATATTTCATCGTCATATTTGATTTAATTAATCAAATATTTTCTTAGATTTAAATATATAACCTTTTGGTACGATTTATTTTAAAAGTCGCAACGTTATATATTCGTCTCAAAACTCCCAAATTCCTCGGGTATTGCACCTACACATCAAAAATCTGAGATTTAAACAAGATAAACCTATAATTTAGGAATTGGATTCCAAATCGGTACTTGTTGTGAAACCGACGACGATTTCCGATATTGATTTTGATCATCTATCCCGCATATCATTGAGAAAGAATGAAAAAATGAGATGTTTAGAGAGTGAATGGTTAATGGATGAAGGAGAAGAGAGAGAGAAATGATAGATATGATTATGGTAGGAAAAGAATATAGGTAAAAGGATAAGATAGGGATTTCACATTTTTTTTCCTTGTCAAAATTGAAAACGTTGTAATTTGAATGAAAGAATCCAAATTGAAAAATGTTCCAATTTGAATGGGACGGAGAGGTACATCAATTTGAATCAGTGCATCGAAATTTTGAAAAATCAATGCACCTCGAAAACATAAATCACCATAAGAATGAACATGGCGGCGTCGACTTTGTGGACGAGGAGTATGGTCACTGCTTGGAGTAGGGGGTGAAAGACGATGACAATGGTTTAATGGAGGAGGTGAAAAATGGCGACAACAACCTAACTGAGAAAGAAGGGGAGATTGGTATCGGGTTGTGATCGGAGATGATTTGTATGAAAAACGCAACCAATGATGAGAGCTGAGATTAGAGATGAAAGGAATGGAGGATGAGTGATTACGGTCCGGAAAGAAAAAATATACTTACTACTATAGATTTTGAAAGTTATATCCCCATTGGCCTCATAAAAATACCAAATATAAATTTCATCCACGTTTGAATATTCATTATGAACTATATGTCATACATTTATAAACTATAGTTTTGTGTGTATGAATTTTCAAAATCAAAATGTATATCAAAATGTAAAAAAAATTAGATTGAAAATAAAAAAATAATTAACTTTTTTTGAAAGGCCCATCATAAACGAAGTCATTATTATTCTTTTTGTTTGTTAGAGTAGGAATAAAACTTTTGAGTCGTTTTTACTTATAAAAAAGAGGGCAACTACTTCCAAGACAAAAAATAATACCTCCAAGATATTATACCCACCTAATTTTTTTGGACAAAACTATCCCTTTCTCACAACATAGCTTTGGATAATAAAAATTGGTCTTGAAAATATCAATTTTCATAAAAAAATTTAAGTTGTATTTAAAGAAAAATGAATTTGAAAAAACATATGTATAAATAATTAATCGTAAAAAGAATATAGAGTAAAAACTTTTATAGTTCTATAAAAAAAATTTGAGTAAAAACTTTTATAGTTCTATAAAAAAAAATTAAGTTCACAATTTTTGTTTCAAAATATAAACAAACACGTAACTTCAATCCAGTCATCATGAATAGATAAACTCAAATTTATTTTTAGAAAAAATATCTATTAGGTCAACATTATAATTATGAGAGTTGTCCTGAATTTTTTATCCCATATTATGTTTATTATTATAGGTAATATTTTAATAATATCTTCATTGTGTTGTAATATGTTTACAACACTTGTGAATCAAATTAAAAATGTTAACACATGAGATATCTCCATTATATAGTGAGTATGCATTGAATTAGGTTTATTTTGAACCAAACATTAATATTTGTCGTGTTCCAATCTACCTAATTTGGTTGCTAGATATATATGACCAGATAAAAAAAATAACAAAAAATTCTCTTAGGATACATGTTTTATAAAAATATTTTCATTTCATATAAATCGATAAAATATTTCTCATTTCATACTACTCGCATCTTCCTCCCCAATCGTATTCGATCTCTTTATCTCATCACCACTACCAACCCAGAACCTAAAACCTCATCCACATCTTAGATATAAAATTTAAAAAAAAAAAGAAGAAGAAAAAAACTTAATTGGATCTTAGGAAACTCACGATATGGTTTTGATGGATCATGATGTGGAGATGTTCGAGCAGATTGCTTGGGTGCTTGATTAGGATTTGTTGGGTTTTGGTTTTTGGTCTACAGTGTTCCAAAATTTGAAACATATGATGTAATTTTGTTTTTGTTGATCTTTTGTGGGTTCTAAATTCGTTGGATTTAAACCGACGTACTGTTTTATTTTAAAACAATACGTCAGTATTTAATTCTTGGTATCTTTTTAAATTTTATAGATATCTTGTTATTTTTGTTTTTGTTGATTTTTTTTATGGTTTTTCGTTTTGGTTTTTGGATTAGTGCGCCAGTTCAATGAAACAGTTTATTAGTGTTTATTTTTTTAAATAAAAATTCATTGTGGGTACTATGTAATAATGTTTTCAATTTTATGCATGTCATGTCATAAATTTTTGTTTTTGCTGATTTTTATTTTTTTGTTCATTTTAATTTTTGGATTTGTTGGATCTGGACTAACGCACTGTTTTGCTTTATTGACGTACTGTTTGAAACAGTGCGTCACTTCTTTTTATTTAAAAAAAAAAATTCAGCATGTGTAAAAAAGGCGCACTGTTTGTTCTTATAAAATGATTTTAGGTTTGTTTTACAAAATTCGAACAATAAAATCCTACTTTATCAATTTGATCTTTTTTGTTATTTGATTTTTTTTTTTGTTGAAACAGAGAGGCTTTCATGGTGAAGGACGGAAATTGAATTCAAGTGTTGATTTGGATTGAAAGATGATTTAAGTTGGATTTGGATTTGGAATTAACGATAGTTTGTTTTTGTTGGGTTTGTATGTTAGGGGGTTTGGGTGGGTTTGAGGACAAGGACGGAGAGTTTGATAATGAAGAGCAGATGAAGGAGAGAGTTGAAGAGGAAGAAAGGAGTCGGTGATAGATATGGTATATGTTATGGGATTTATTTTCTCGTGTTGTATCGAATGAGAATTTTTTTTTGTAGGTTTTGAGAATTTTTCCAAAAAAAACTAAAATAAAAATCATAAAACGGTTGTTACTCCCTTGATAAAATTTTAAAAATAAATTATTTCTAATTTTTAAGATTGCATTGTTTAGCCTTTCACTGAAAAATTGTATGAGAAATCAGTCTTCCATACTTATGATTTGGTAAGCAGATTAAATTTAGAATGCCTTCTAGTATTTAATTTTACCTCAATTTTAAGTTTATTTGGTATTTTTGTTAAGAAATGAAAAAATAAAATTCAATAACAGAATCAGAAAATCAATAACGAAAATAAAAATAATTTTTTAAAATAAAATATTGATTAAAAAAATTAAATATCATACCAATATGAAACAGAAAACAAGAACCATTCTTCTGTTTTTCTGTTTCCACCTTTCATTTTATCCGTTAAAAAAAAACTATGTATCCAATTTTATTTCATGAATCAATAAAACTAAAATAAAAAAAAAGTCTATTTATCTATTTATATATATAAAACAAACTTATCCTTTTTTGATATCAAAGTTTGATTTTTTCACTAATTATTATAAATTAAATATATTTAATATATATTTCCATTTCATGTGCTCTGTAGTACTATACAACTGGCACCTCGATGGATTAGAATATAGTATTAGTAATGTTGTGGTTATAGTGGTATAAATCAAATCTATAGTGAATCATAATTTATTAGAACCAAGTTCGAAAAAGTTACAATGATGTCATAGAGTCTATTGCACACCAAAGTTTAGATACTCCTTTTTCAAAGGCGTCCACACCTCTTTCCACACCAAAGTTCGCTCAATCTGTCAAAAGTTGAAATTGGATTCGAAAATGGAGCAGGGATCACCTTCCTACGTGACGATGTACTGATCCTGGTGCTATACATCGCGAAATTCGATGCGAAAAGAATTCTGATGTATAATGGATCATCTACAAATGTCCTATATTAAACCAATATAAAAAAATAGAAATGAGTGATAAAGATTTGAAGTCTTTCAAAACTCCATTCATTATGTAAGCTGAATATGTGATTATTGAAAATCGTATTTTTCAAATATTATGGATGAACTTGTAACTATCTCACTATGGATTTGATTTTAAATCTTGTCTCATTTACTGTGATAATACTTCTACTATTACTATCTTAGAAAAATATATTGACACTTCATTTTCTCTAAAATCCTATGTGTTTCAAATACGTAAAAAAATAAAAAAATATAATCATAAATAGTTTATGATATTTTTTAAATTTTAATTATCATCATAAAATGATCAAATAAAATATTTATATAATTAGAATAAAACCTTAAAATCAAAATTGGATAATGTATTTCTTATAAAAAATGAATATCATATTCTTTTTCCTTTTGTTATGAATCAATACAAAATTTAATACTCATAATCTTAAGTAATATACATATTTAATTCAAAAATTAATAATAATCACATATATATCATGCTCAATAATAAATTACCCGAAGTATAAACTTAAAAATAAAATTTATAAAATATTTACATATAATTACTTAAAAAATATTTAATATTAATAAAAATCTATTCATATATCAAAACCAGATTTAGGACTTGTGTATATAAAACTAATTTAGTTTTTCTTGATATCAAAGTTTGGTTTATTTTGATATCAAGTTTGATTGGTCATGCATTAATGATATAATATTTATTATTTATATTTAATATATTTAATATATTTAATTTATAATATCTTTTTATTATCTCATACATATTGTTCCACTATTGTTATATATTTGTTTCATTATTATAACATCATTAGAAGATAATAACAACTGAAATAATTTAGCACCATCACGATATGAATTGTTAAATATTTTAGATTTGTTATGTGATTTAAAATAAACACATATAGTTATCAATAATATTTTTATATATATATATATAATATAAATTATATTAATAGTGTTATAATAAATTAGGTTAAGAAATATCAATTCGTCCCTAGTTGCTGTAACAAAAATGGCTAGTATTTTCTTATTAAAAAAAAAGTGGTTAGTATTATTAGAACAACGGTACAAAGAAATTCGTAGAGAGAATATGCCAATGTTCAATTTGTGTTCTTGGCACCACATTGTACAGAATCCAACTGCCTTCATCAATTTTTCAATTTGTTCTTCCTCATTGTTCTCATCCACTTGCACGCATCCTCTCTGTTTTGCGAAATCTCTTATTCAGGTACATTTCACACAGTTTTGCTAACATGACACATGTTTGAGTATCATAAATTCATAACTGCCCATGTCTCTGATTGGCCCTTATTTTGTCAAGAATTGTTTTTCTTTCATTTCCTAGGATTGTCGTTATTTGTCATGGGTTGAGATGGGTTTGAAGTATAAACCCTAATTTTGTAGTGGGGTTTTGAATTATGGGTTCTCCCGGACCTTATTTGTGACGGGATATACTTGGACGGTTGTTGTGGTTGGTTTTGAATTATGGGTTCTGATATTCAGGATTTTGTTATACTGTAGTACCTTTGGTTCCTTTTCTGGTGTCTAGGGAAATGAAAAATGATGTAACTTTTCAGTTTCATCCGTTGATATTTTGTAGGGGAATATCTGTGTTGTTGTTATTCAGTATTTGTTGATATTCCTCATGAGCCACATATATTTCGTAGATAAATCCTCGCTCGTGTGGAACTGATAAGAGTGAGGATATCAAGTGATTGTTGCTAGTGTTCCTCTTCAAGTTTTTCTTTCTGCAGCTGTAATGTGAAGTTTGAACCTCGCTGCATTTAACTGCCAAATACTAGTTCGTTCAATAGACATTGAGACTAATTAGGTGAATCTCTGTTGGATTGAAGTGGAAGTTTACTTGTTACAGTACATGCTCATTTTGTTCTGGCTTTGGCTTTTCCTTTTGCTTCTTCATCTGCCATATTTTCCTTTCATAATTTTACATACCTTTTACATTTCCGAAATAATGAGCCAGGAGGTGCTCACTGTCTGATATCCTGAATTTGACCACGTCATAAAATTTTGTATGTTACAGAATTTGTTGTATCATACTACTTACTCTACCAAAAGTCCGAACTTATGGTAGAAGGCATATTATGGATCTTAACAATCCTTTTAGTCTTAACGATACTCTTATTTGGAAAAGCATTCAGATTTTGGGAGCTTCTGTCAGTGTGCAATCATTTCATGAGAAGTGGAATCTTTGTCTGGGTTGAACTGGTTTAACACTGTTTTATGGATCTAGCAAGCAGGGTGCTAGTTTATTGGAGACATTCAAAATGGAGAGTGTTAGGACTATAATGGCGGATACGTATCCCTACCCGCATCAGCATTCACGCCATGCTATTATTCCCGTTGCTCTGGGATGCCTCTTCTTCATATCATTTGACAATATGCACACTTTTGTACATGGATTAGATGCCAACATCAAGTGGTGGTCTATGTATGCGTGTTTGTTTGGCTTCTTTTATTTCTTCTCGTCTCCGTTTATTGGGAAGCCAATCACTCCAAGTTATTCAAATTTCAGTAGGTGGTGAGTGTTGTCTTTTACTCGGCAACATCTAAACAAGGCTAGCAAGCTGAGCATACTCTGTTATTATGTTTTTTTAAAAGAACTAGCAAACTTTAAATTTATATCCTTATATATGCAGGTATATTGCCTGGATTTTAGTTGCAGCCGTGTATCATCTTCCAAGCCTTCAGTCCATGGGAGTTGATTGGAGGATGAACCTTTCGTTATTTATAACCATCTATATTACGTCGATCACATTTCTTCTTGTCTTTCATCTTATATTCCTTGGACTTTGGTACATTGGTGTTGTTGCTCGTGTGGGCGGAAAGAGGCCAAAGATTTTGGCCATCCTTCAAAATTGTGCTGTAAGTTTTGAAGAAACTTCTCATGATAGTAATAACGACATCTAAGTCTTCTTGCTTGCATTTTCATTTTTTCTCATGAGCTTAGTTTCTGTATAGGTCATTAGTATTGCCTGCTGTGTATTTTATAGTCTCTGTGGCAATCGAGCTATTCTGAGGGAAAAGAAGCACTCTGGGTGGTTTTCTCTCTGGAAGGAGGAGGATAGAAACACATGGCTTGCTGAATTGTTGCGCATGATTGAACTGAAAGACCTGGTCTGCTCGTCTTGGTTTGCACCTGTCGGGTACGCTAGTGACTATCCACTTCTGTCAAAGTGGGTAATTTACGGAGAGGTACATCAAATGAAATTCATTCCGCTTCCAATCCTGAACTCTTCAAGCTGTGGTTTTTTATTTTCACTTGTTATTTTTTCCTCCATTATTATCAGCTGGCTTGAAATGGCGATTGCACGGAGCCATCGGATGAAATCTCCCACAATACTCATTGTGGGCGACGTTCATGGGGCTTTACATAGCGAATTATGTGGTTGAAAGATCAACAGGGTGAGTTTCTTTTTCTCTGCTTGAAATTTAACTCTTTGTTTCTTTTCATGGATCAGCTTTGAGTATATGAGAGTGGACCTCTCCAACATGCATGCCATTTCTATATAAAGTCAGTATAACCTCCTTGCCTTTTCTGAATCTTGATTCGTCTTGTTCTTATCAATTACGATAAATAGGTGGGCTCTTACTCATCCTTTGCCAATCGAAGAATACTAGAAATTGAAGAAGAAGCAGTTGAAGCCTGGTTTTCTTGACATGGTTCCTTGGTATTCAGGGTATTCAGTGACAAGTTCTAGATTTACCATTTTCTGGTGATTATTCGTTCTCGCATCAAGGAGGTTCAATGCTACCTCGTTGACCTCCATGTTTTGTTGAACTTATACCAGAACATCAGCTGATTTGTTCAAGAATGTTTTCGATCTTCTGGTGTCAGTAACCGTGTTCCTTGGGCGCTTTGATATGCGCATGATGCTGGTAATTCTATCAAGTCTCACTCTTTTTCTTTTCCGTTTTTTGCTCGAATCCATATCCTCATGAATCCTTAAAAAGATCCTCTCTGACATATCTAGATACCGGTGTCTTCTGTCGTGAGTCATTTTCTGTTTCTATTTATCAGGCAGCGGTGAGCTCGACCCAAGATGGAGTGTACAAGGGGATCCGTTATATGATCATTTCAGTGAAAAGGATGATTTTTGGTTTGACTTCATGGCTGATACTGGAGATGGAGGCAACTCATCCTATTCAATCGCTCGGCTGCTTGCACAGCCTTCTATTCGGCTCAAGGCTGCTGATTCTGTTCGTTCTCTTCCTCGTGGTGATTTTCTACTTATTGGAGGGGATCTTGCGTAAGTTCATTCTCTCTTCCTTGCAGTTTCTTCTCTACTATTGGTTGATGTGGATTTTGATAGAAGAGAATGTGGTTTTGCTTTGCTTTTATAGCTGTGTTTTAATTTTATTAAGTTAATATCACAGGTACCCAAATCCATCTGCCTTCACATATGAAAAGCGCTTCTTTCGTCCTTTTGAATATGCGATGCAGCCTCCTCCATGGTACAAAGATGAACATATAGCTGTAAAGGAGCCCGAGTTACCCGTTGATGTTCCTGACCTTAAACATTATGATGGACCTCAGTGCTTTATCATCCCTGGAAATCATGGTACATTGTCTAATTTTTGGTTCAAAGTCTAACTAGTAATCCGTCTCTTTCCTTTCTTTTCTCCTTTCTTTTCTCTTTTTGGATAGAAGTGTCCCATTCAGACACTAATTTTCATTGCTCTTTCCAAGGTTGCACACAGTTACAACCCAATCAGGTAAGGTTGAAGCCCAACCCCTTTGCAGGTAAGGTTAACTCCTTTCTGGTTTGATGACAGATTGGTTTGACGGACTTAACACTTACCTGAGGTACATATGCCACAAGAGCTGGCTGGGTGGTTGGCTCATGCCGCAGAAGAGAAGTTATTTTGCACTGCAACTCCCTAAACGATGGTGGGTATTTGGTCTCGATCTAGCTCTCCACGGGGACATTGATGTCTACCAGTTCAAATTCTTCTCCGAGTTGGTCAAGGACAAGGTACTTGCTGATCTTCCAAGTTCTAACATCAACTACTTAAATCATAAATCTTTTATTAGTCATAGAAGGTACTAATTCATTGTGCCTTGTGATGTTTCGCCATACGCATTTTACCGTGTTTTCTTTTTACATTACCATTTTATGAACTTCTCCACATTTCATTCTAGTTAGATCCACTATCTTCTGTTTTATCATTAAATCATTATCCTCCTTATAATCTCATGACCAGGTTGAAGAAAATGATTCTGTGATCATCACGACCCACGAACCAAAATGGCTTCTCGATTGGTACTGGAAGGAATTTTCAGGAAAGAACATGTGGCATTTGGTGCGTGACCATTTGAAGGGAAGGTGCAATCTCCGAATTGCTGGGGATTTACATCACTATATGCGTCATTCATATGTTCCATCAGACAAACCCGTCCATATTCAGCATTTACTGGTGAATGGATGTGGTGGAGCATTTTTGCATCCCACTCACATCTTCAGTAACTTCAACAAATTTAATGGAACGTCTTATGAGATGAAGGCTGCTTATCCTTCCTATGAAGATTCAAGCAGGGTGAGGATAGTGTTCGTCTATGCTCATCTGCCCGCGGTCTGGTCTCATCTGTTATTTGACTTTATGACTTATGAGTACGATGTTTTGCAGATTGCATTGGGCAATATTTTGAAGTTCAGGAAGAAGAACTGGCAGTTTGATTTCATTGGCGGGATAGTATACTTTGTGCTGGCATTTTCTATGTTTCTGCAGGTAGTTTTCTTGCTGTCTTCTGCCTCTTCCTGGAACTAATGTTCGTTATGTGCTGTATTCCATTTTCATCTGGAAAAGAAAAAGAAAAAAAAAAAAAAAAAAAACTCATGCTTGAGAGTCTGTAAAATTCTAGCAAGACAGCACTATCCCTCTCTGGTGTTATTGTCTTTTGTTCATGCTTGATCTATGCTCCAAGCCATACTGTGAAAAATTCTTATTTGATTTTATCTTTTGCCAGTGCGACCTCAGGCACATCTTGCACAAGGATACATTTCACGGTCTTGTGATAAGTTTCTTCGGCTCCGTGTGGAATGCCTTCTTGTATTTGCTTGGGCAATCCTATGTGTCTCTGATAGCTGCTCTGGTGCTGGCAATACTAGCTGTTGCCTTTGTCCCTACCAAATTGTCACGCAAAAAGCGAGTGACGATAGGCTTGCTTCATGTTTCTGCTCACCTTTCTGCTGCGTTTATCCTGATGTTACTGCTCGAATTGGGAGTTGAATTGTGTATTCGGCACAAACTGCTGGCAAATTCTGGTAAAACTTATCCTTGCCATTGTACTTCGCATGTATCATTGCATTGTGTTTTCCTGGATTCAAATGCAAGGTGTGGCCTTGTTGACATTGGTTACCTCGACACTGGTTTCTGATGCAGGATACCACACGTTATATGAATGGTACAGGCAAGTGGAAGGTGAACATTTCCCTGAACCGACAGGCCTCCGAGCTCGTCTAGAGCAATGGACGTTTGGCCTCTACCCAGCATGTATCAAGTATCTGATGTCTACTTTTGATATCCCTGAGGTAAATTATTATCTGATGATCTGATATGTATCATCTGATTAGTACCTGTCGAGAAACCCACTCTATCTACAACTTAAACTTATGATAGAAGATCGTGTTTTGTACAATACATAGCTTTTTTTGTTGCCCTGATCTGATTGTCATAACTGATAACTCACATCCGAATGGGGCAAATTGTTAGGTCATGGCCGTCACAAGGAGCAATATCTGCAAGAAAGGGATGGAGTCGCTCTCTAGAGGTGGTGCAGCGATATACTATGCCTCCATATTCCTATACTTTTGGGTCTTCTCGACCCCGGTCGTATCTTTGGTGTTTGGAAGTTACTTGTACATTTGTATCAATTGGCTTCACATACATTTTGACGAAGCCTTCTCCTCCCTCCGCATCGCCAATTACAAGTCGTTTACTCGCTTCCATATCAAAAGTGATGGTGATCTTGAAGTATACACCCTTGCAGTTGACAAAGTAAGCTGATTCATTATTTTTTCCTGTTTTCCTGTTTTATCATCTAAGCCTTGAAGTCTCACTAGGTCCAAAATGATCACGATGTGCAGGTACCGAAGGAATGGAAGCTGGATCCGAACTGGGACTCGGAGCTCAGACAGCCGCAACAGATGAGCCATCGTAGGAAGCACCCAAGCAAATGGTGCGCTGCTGCTGCCCATCAGGATCCATTAGCAACTGCTAGGATTGTCGACGAATTTGTAATCAGAGGGACAGAGAACACAAAGTTAAAAAATAATGGTCCTGCTAGTAGCTAACTGTCGATCTCTTAAATTGTAACGTAATCGTAGCTTGTAAGATTAAATGTGATTCTGCCATTGGTGTATAGGAAAAACTCGATGAAGAGAGATCAACACTAGGCCTTCGGGCCTCGTTTAACTTGCACTCTGATCTGATATCCAAAGATATCATTTATTCTTCATACATATACAGGGAATCGATGCTTGCTACATTATTCAATTGACAATTCTAAAGTTCTAATGAAGCGATAGCTAACTGTCCTTCAAACTTATTCTATCTACATGTATTCGTGCTTAAAAATAAAAGAACAAAAGATTACATGGAATCAAATTAATCAATCAGCATTGAGCATCCTGAGTTAAAATTACTATGGTTGGATCTCGCCATTTTGAGGAACCTGCTATGGTTTGATCGTTCCGTTTTGAGGAACCTGCTTCTTGCCTTGCGGAGACCTGATATCTCGAGTTCGCTTCTCGTCTGCAAGAACCTGAGCTAGCCTGTCGAAACGAAGTTACACAAATCAGTACCAACCTACACTCGACAGTATGACAATTTACGGTATCATATTTTAGGCAAAAAATTGCATCGCTGTTTATATGTATATACCTCTTGAGGATTTGCCTGTTGGTCTTGTCCGAGATGGGTTCGCTTTTACCAGTGCTCAAATTTACCCTGGCAACTTTTTTGTCCAGCAAAGCTTCACCGGCCTCGACAAGACCTGCCAGGTTCTCTGGTGTTGCACCATCGACAGTTGCTATTTCTGGGCTCAGTGTATCATCCTGCAAACATCCAAAATCAGTAACAATTTTGGTCATCTAAGTTGTCCTATCAAAGTCTCATGGTATCGATTTAGCCAACAGATGAATTTGAACCAGTAAGATTGGATCCTGACTATTAAGATCTTAATGATGATTGAACCTTCGTACCAGTTAATCTATCAGCTAATTGATGAGGACATGTTTTAAGGATAAATATATGTGCATGTGGATTTTGAATTGTGATATACCTGAACGCGAATGTAATTATCATCAGAGTGAAGAGCTTTGAACACAGCAGCGAGGTGATAATCGACCATATCAGAGCTCCCGCGCTGGAATATGTCTATCAACGGGTT
>JAOVYX010000230.1:0-13838 GCA_035668315.1 Drosera spatulata | reverse complement strand
CCCTCTACCACAGTACTCATTTGCATCGATCTTTCATTTCTAGATAATTCTAGCTAGTAGCTATGAAACAGTTAAAAAGTTTTTTTTCCCCTTTCGAAATGGTGCAGGGTATCCGTTGTACTCGGCATAAATCTAGATGGTGGGTTCGAGAGTTGATCTATTGCATGTGCATAAATGTAAAAGTTAATTCGTTGAAAATCTAATCAGCTTTCTCTTTCTTTTAGGTTGTGATGGATGCTGTTAACAAGCCCAGGAATATTACCTATAAAGGACTCACAGGAATATTACTTATATTTTGTTTCCTTTGTCTAATTGAGGCTTATTCCATTTTCAAGCATGCGGTAGCATAGATTTCTGTTGACACTTGTTTTAATGACTAGAATTGCTACTCAGTCCTCCCGCCTGCGAGCCACTGTTCTGTCGTTTCTAATGAGATTGATCTGAACCTTTCACTGGTTTAGTTTTGAGATGACTTTTGAACGGCCGATTTAGCAGATAGGAGAAAAACAAAGGAAGATGAAAAGAATTACTCTATCCCGCATTCTTCATTTGGATGCAGCGGACCACAATAACACCACCCTTATTTGATGGAGCTCTGAGAGGTGGAACGATCGCTAATAGTGACAGGGTTTGGCTATGAGCATGATGATGCATGAGCTACAAACTTAGAATTGTTCAAGGAGTTTATGGACGTCAGCAGGGTATGGAATTTACTGCTTCCTGTTTTGGGATTTGGAAGTCAAAATTACTGAGTTTAAGTTTTGACGCTCATGCTCCCTTTTGTTCTCTAGGGAGTGAGGAGGCTTGGGGTTGCCGCAGTTGACATGTGTCATGTAGCTCTAGGCATTGTGGAAGGATATTGGGAATACCGACTAAAGCCATGGGATATGGCCGCCGGTGTATTGGTAATGTTGAGTCCCTTTCTCTTTCTCTCACTACAAAAAAAAGGTCATTAATGCCCAAATAAAAATTTTAGTTGTAAATTTTACGATTAAAACTCATATTGATCTCAAAATCAACGAGTAAAATTGTTTGATCTTGAACTTGACGACTAACTATAATATAATCGCAAATTTGACGATTAAAGTAAATCTTAGTTGTCAATTTTGCGACTAATGCTAGAACTAGTCGCAAAATTGACGACAAAAAATATTTTAGTTGCAAAATCCGCAACTAAAATATTTTAGTTGAAAATTTAGCGATTAAGAAAAGATTTTAGTAGCTAAAATTGCGACTATCTTAAGTATTAGTAACAAAATTAACGACTAAAACATTTTAGTAACAAATTTTGCAAGTAAGAAAATTTTTTGTTGCTAAAATTGTGACTACCTTATATATTAGTAGCGAAATTGGAGACTAACTTGCAATATTAGTTGCTAAAATTGTATAAATTTGTTTTTAATGATTTAATTGGAGATAAACTAAATTAATTTCAATGATTTTATTTTTTAATAAAGATGAATAAATTTTATTACTTATAATAAGAATATACACCTTTTTAAAAATGATAATTCCAATAATTTTTGAGATTAAATTTCATTGTACTTGTAAATTTAGCGACTATTTATGAAATTTAGTTGCAAAAAATTGAACAATTTATAAGTCACATGAGCAATATAGAGACAGGAGTTTCACTTACCATAATGGTTTGTATCATATCCATTGGTATGGGTTCGAATCCTCCTATCTTCAAAAGGTTGGAATAGACGCCAACAGGGATGGCACATCAACATGATGTCACTTCTAGAATTTTTTTAATTTTTATTTTTTGTTAAAAAAATAAGGACTAAGGAAGCGTTAGTCGCTAATTTGACGACTAGGATGTAAAAATTAGTCGTTAATTTAGCTACTAATATCAAAATATTAATTGTTAATAATTTAGAGACTAAACTATTTTTAGTCGACAAAATGATGATTAAAATCGCTTTATTCGCTATTTTTACGACTAAGTTTTTTGCTTAGTCGTCAAATTTGATTAGCGAGAAAACTTTCAGCGACTTAAGGTTTTTAGTCGCAAAATAGCCGTCCGTGTTGTTTTAGCGACTAAAATACCCATTTTGCGACCATTTCTTCTAGTCTCCAGAACTGGATTTTTTTTGTAGTGTCTGCCTAGTGGAAAATCCATAACTATCAGCTTGAAGTAGAATAGTAAAAAGCAGCCTATATTCTTGATTTGGTACTCTCTGTTGGGTCTCAAGCTCAAAGTGAAAGGTTATTTTCCACTTCGGCATTTATAAAATCAGATGTCTTTCGAGCAGATAGTTGAAGAGGTTGGTGGAGCAGTTTCCCGCATGGACGGGGAAGGATTCTGTGTTTTTGACAGATCTGTTCTTGTCTCCAATAATGTGTTGCATCTAAGGTTAGCTTCTCTCTTCCATTGTAATCCAGCCTAGGTTTGTAGTTTGGTTAGTTTGTGTGGATAGTTTACCTTAATCTGGCAATTGATTTTATTTTAATATGGTTTTATCGGTTTCTTTGAATGCAGCTTTTGGATAGAATTGCACCCGCGACGGAGAAGCTAAAGGGGAAAGGAATTGATTTCTCCTGGTGGTTTAAGCCCGAGAAATATGTTACGGATTTCTAAAGATAAAGCAAACTGCAGACCGGCTGTTCTACTTCTGTTAAGCCTTTTTCCATTTGGCTGTTGCTGGGAACTGATACAAACTAGCACTGGACACCCCACATCGTATATCTTCATATGTGTACATTCGAATCCTTGCTGCTGGAATAAAATTCATCTGTGGCAGATATTTTCCCTAGTCTGCCCCTCCACATTTGCTGAGATTAAGGCGCTTGTAACGAGAGATTATATGTTCCGCAGGATGCTTATGTATCAGTTACCGGTTCAGGATAAAGAAATGTTACCGTAAGATTTCCAAAGCAAGCAAAGATTGTGCTGTTTTCTAAACTTCTGCAGCATTTTGTATAATCCTGGCATCCGTTATGTTCAGCAGGATCTGTTATTATTCAATGATATTCAGTGAACTTCATCGACTAGTATATGAGCGCAGAAGGGTCCTTGGAATAGAACTCTTTGGAATTGAAAAGCATAATGAACAAAAGATGTGCAGAGAAGGATGACTGACATTCAAGATTATTCGTCAGATAAGCTATAACAAGAGCAAATTTCAGACTCTGTATTTAACTCATTTTTGGCTGGATGATGACGCCTTTGATTACCAGTCCTCGTTTCCACAGGCCCCCTTCATACTCAAACAAAGAGAACTCCACTTCTCCCACATTATTCCCCTTGATTTGTCCAGCAGAAATCTCGATCCATTTGTTCCGTGGCTTTTCCCTCAAGCTCTCCTTGAGCTGGGACTCACTTCCGTTTGCAAGAGTTTTGAGTCTTACGTTAATAGGTACTTCCCATCCATAAGCGCAGTCTACCATCATGACCACAAAAGCAACCTCATATGTCGTATCTGGTGACAAGTATGTCGTGTCAAACCTTCCATGAACTTCCAGCCAACAGACATTCCTTAGCTCCGCTACAGTAGTTATCCCATCACTGTGCATAACAGCATATCATGAGCTTACTACAGATCGAATATGCAAGAGTAGCAAGGCTGACAGGTTCTGGATTTTCTGAGAGTACTCAAGGTGCACATAGAATATGCTGCTTCTCTAACCTTGTATCCATGTCACGCCAGTGCCAATAACGATTGTCGTCTGCCCATGTGATGAAGAGATCCTTGGCGAATACCATGAAGCAGTTCTTTCCTTGTTTGTCCACCCAATATTTCTATCCAAATAGTTCATGCAACATATGAGCAAAGCAGACCATAGATTAGGTATTGAGGAAAGTGAGCTTCTAAGATGGGGAAAAAACCTTTCTTTTGCCGTTCAAGAAAATCCCGGCGTGGAGCTGATCATAGAGACTGCCGATAGAGGATCTGTCGACAGGTGAATCTGAGTCCTTGATGATGGCTTCATAATAATGAGGGAGCTTAGTCTCTTCTTTTGCTTTTATCTCCTGCGCTGCTTCAGTTTGTACAGGAGCCTTAGGTTCCTCATCTTGCGACCAGCCTCCACCCATATGTTTCACTAGTAGTGTATATACAACTCGACACTAGATGATACTGGAGAACACTTACAGGATGGTACTTATACTGCCTACAGGATAATATATAGTCTCTATGCTTCCTAAATATACAATATGAACAAATGAAGAAAGATACTCCGTTTGAAGACAATCATACAGGAATCTAGCTCTTTCGGCTGAAGTTCGACACATGGTTATCAATGAAAAAACTCCTCCACATGTGACACGCCTCTCTCTCTCGACAAGGAAAATCTTCATCACATCTTTCTCTCTGTTATATCCCTTTGTCTTTTCAAGTTGATGCCTTGCTGCTTTTTGTTATATTCTCCAGACTCTTTTTTGGATGCATATATTCCTGATTGACGGTCAATTCCAAAGGGATTAAAGGGATAAGCTAATGAGCTTCACAGTGAAGCTTGGACACAAGATTCCTATGATTAGACACGTCAACAGATACCAACTTTGATGCTTCGAACCAAAGAGTTGACAGTTCAGACGGAAATATTTAGAACCTGTCATAGACTCGTACTAGAATCCCATAGTAAATCGGTAGGCTGAAAAATATGTCCAGGAATAGTTTCACTATCCTAGTTCCTAAGATCATGACAAATACTCAAAACCATATTGCACCATACTTGCCTCCAGTCTCCCAGAACCACATGCTATTCAGCACGCCTATTGTCTGCACGAGAACCACCACGGCTCATTACCATTCTTGGAGCATCAAACTTCTTTTAATCGTAAAATTTTCTGATAAATGAAAGAATTTTGCATTTGGTTAAATTGGAAACCATAACGCATCCTACATGGTGGATGATTTGATGGACTAACACTACTATGACTCAAGTGGAGTTCCAAAATCCGGTGGATCTGAGGTGGAGTCTATTCTGTATTCCTGACATGGACTTGCAACTATTCTATGTATGATATTATTCAGTGCACTAGCTACAATGTAACTTATCCTTTCAAATTTGAAAGGACAAACAAACAAGAAGTTGTGAGAGAATAACTGCTTTAAAAGATACTTAATGCAAGGTATCAATACTGTGATTAAATAACAAATAACAGTCATGGAGTGGGAATAAGGAAAAAAGTTATTCCTTTTGACAGAAGATAGAGCACGGAATCGAACTGTTATTCCTTCGCTCCTACTTGATTCAAGTCAACAAATCAGGAAGGGAGAGACACAATAAAGAGTAAAGGAACTATGGACAGAAAAAAAAATGATAAGTTGCCAGTACGTTATAGTTAAGGGAATAACTAAATCCAGAGCATAAAAGACTAATGGTAGAGCATCCATGTTATAAGATAACAAATAAACTTACCTAAAAAGGAAAATTGTTCTAGAATTAGTCATTTTTCTCTGGATTTAGCCCTACCCTATAGTTAAATGTCACACATAATCGATAATCACACAGAGGATCTTAATTCAAGTCAGGATGTCTTAAACAGGGAGTACATGAATGCATACTGCAAAATGAAAGAGATCACTGTCGTCCATCCCACTGTGAGTTCTGTCCTTGAGTAATAGACACAGAGGCCAAATCATCGGCAGTCAGTGACTCGTGCAGCTGCATTCACAAGTGAAACATCAGTGTATGCAGAAGCAAGTAACTAGAACAAATCCATGGAGAACAAGGCTCTCCACTGTGCAGAATGGAGAGAAAAGATTCATGTGGAGGACACCTCACATAGTGGGAGCGTGGGACATTGATGATGGCGACCAGAAAAAAAAAATGTTACAAACACAACAAAATCCAAAAGTAGAACACAATCATGAAGCAGAGATCATATAGATCTTTTCAAGTGACATGGCTACTTACTGCCTTGGAAACAGCAAACCAGTGAAATGAACGGAAGAAGGCATCATCTTGTGAAGGGGGACTTTCATGGTTCCAGAATGTAATTTTCCGAGATCTGGCGAGCATCTCCCAATTGTTGGAGTTCTCATCAAGTGCTGCAGATGATTTCCCCTTGCTTACCCTTCCCTTCCCATTGTCATTCGCAGAGTTTTTCTTCCCCAAAACAAATCCTATACATAAAGTCAGCACCCAATAGTCAACCCTTAGTGAAGAGGAAAAGCTTGGACAAAAAAGTAGCCAGAAACAATGCCTATACTTATGCGATGGCCAGCATTTGGTAATTCCTGCATGAGAGAGTACGCCTTGTCCACTTGTCCTTGGCAAAGATAATGCTCATTGAACGAAATTGAGGGATAACCAGATGCAATACACATTCTAAAGGCACCAATTGGAACTATTGCTTGTTATGAGAATGCCGCTATCCGCAGTGATAGATGTCTAAACTGGGCAGGATGATACGTTTAATAAGCAATAGTTTCCTCCAATTTAATGACCTCAAGTAGTTGAGCCAACATCTAAAACGCGACATTCTTCCTCATCCACCTTTACATGGACTCATATTCCATTCTCGATCACTGACTCAATTCTCAATTGCATCGTCCCCAATCACATCTCGATTTAACCAATCAAATCCACAACATCAACAACCAAAGCACCACATCCCAAAACACTCAAAACACAGCGAAAAGAACTCGACAAAAGAATCAATTACCAGAATACCCCTCGGGCAGTTCGATCGTCGTCCCCAACAACTTCCTCCCGCGAAAATACGCTTCCTCGACCCTCAACCCCTCCATCTCTACACCTGAACCCACCACAAAACAAACTACTCAAAATCCTCATCTCAAACCAAATCCTAAAATTCGAGAAGGGAGGAACTGAGGAGTGAATGTGCACATTGGGTATACCAGTGGGCTTGGGCTTGAAGTAGTCGGAGACGTCGGTGGGCCCGGTGAACTTGACGCAGCAGGGCAGGTGGTGGACTTGGCCCGTGATGTCGGTGGGTTGAGGGCCGGGTGCGGTGAGGTCTATGGTGCCGGTGGTGCCGGGGAGTAGGCCGCCGTCGCCGTCGCCGGTGGTGGAGTTCATTGTTGAGGGAAGTGGGGAAACCCTGGAGTGAACTGTGGAGGGTTGAGAAAGTGGTGTTTTGTTTTCCCGCGTTGTGTTGACCTGGAGGGACTCTCACCGTGTTGTTGGTGCGGAAAGATTTTGGATTATGTGTTTAAAAATAATTATTATAAATAAATCAATTAAAAAAATATTTAATAAATATATATATATATATTATTGTTTGTGAGGAATGTTGAATAATCATGAGGAACAAATATACACAAGAAAAGTGTTCTTTAACTAAATAAATGATTGTTATGTATTATTAATATATACACTGTGAATCCAAACAATTATATTAATTTAATATTTAATAAATTTGTGTAATGTATATAAAAGATATTGTTTTTTTATAAACGAATTGAGGACGACGTCACATATGACAACAATTATCACATAATATAGAGTATTATTTAAAATAGTAATGATTGGATGATTGATTTATGAGCTACACTTTTATATCACAATACTAACGGTGAAAATAGCTGCAGTGATAGCTCTAGTTGAGTCAAAACGAAAGAAAAGAAAGAAGGATAAGCATGGAGAAACAAGGAAAATAATAAAACACAATCAATTGACAATAAAAATTGATGATGATCGAAAAAAAAAAAAAAAAAAAACATGATCGAATCAACTTCTTGAAAAAGCAATAATCAAATTCCAAATCTCAAAAATTGACACAATCAAGCTTTGAATAGTAACCAAATTAGAAATTCCTCAAATCAAAACCCCCCAAATCAAAATCCCCAAATTCCTAAACTTGATGGTTATATTGGGCAGTGAGATCTCCATGTGTTCGTAGTTATTCAATCATAGTTACTGTTGTTGTTTTTTGATATATTTTTATTTATTAATTTTTTGTGTAAAAAAATGACGCGGTATTGATTCAACTGTAATCAAAGGGCACCTGTCACTGCACCTACTGTTCAACGATATATATTAGGATTTAGAAATGGAGATATACTTGTTACGGATGAGAAGGAAGTTTATATTTTTTGTATCATGAATTTAATTGGAAACGAAATATTTTGAAAAATATTTAGGACCAAACAAAAAAAAAGACTAAATATGCACAAATCCACTAATAATCCAAAAGCAGAGGAGCCACTGGCCACTTGCTTCCCTATCACAAGGTCGATTATGTCCCCAATTTTTTCACTACAAACTCACCCTTGTGATACGTCAATTTCTTACGAATTAGTCAGTAATATCTTCGTCAAGCGTCCCATGTATTTCTTTTACTCGGCAAAAGTCTTTCAAATGGTCTGTGTCTCGTTTTCGTGTTTCAATAAGAACAAACGAGCCACACCTACCCAACAATACAAAGGAAGCCCACGAATTTCCCGTACCCTTTGTGTTCTCAGCCTAATCGCGTTCTCAACATAACCCTTTGAGTTCTCAGCCTGATCGTGCTCTCGGAATACTATATATAATGATGAGGGATCATCCATATTTATATGCAACTTTATAAAATTTTATATCGTAAAGATAATCCATGAAAAATACGAAAAATATCATCAAAATAGATTTACAATCAACAACAATATCTTTTAACTCAAATTATAACTTTGCCTAAGTTTTTTTTCACGATATCTTCTTGATTTCAAATCTTTTCGTAAGATTTGTTCCAGCGATTGGCTCATCAATCCATCCCAATTGATGGGCTTTCCTCTTTTTGCCACCCCCAACTTGGATTTCGAACTTTGCAAACCCGACTCAAGATTTCCTTCACAACAAACCCGATTCACGTTTCGTCTTTTTCCATCATCAAACCAAGATCTTTTTAAGCTTCTCAACGTCTAATCCCAACCCTTGGATGTGGCACCAAGTATGAGGAATAATGTTACGAACTTTGACTTAGTTTTCATCTTCGGACACCTCTTTCCCCCATAGTAGATAGCAGACAAAATCCTATATGGGACAACCATTGCCTCTACTCATGTAGTCTACTTATCCATTTAGGGTTTCAAAGCGAATCAGAGTTAGCACAAACCCAAAAAAACTCGTCATCGATCTTTGTTTGTCAACACTTAGGAATCTCGCAACGTTTATTGACCTTTAGAACGCAACACCCTTACATGTAAGTTCAAACACAACGATATTTATGTCTCAGATAACTTTGTATTTGCCTTTACTCATGACAACGCTGACAAACCCTTAAAACATACCTTGCATATCTAAATGTTGACACAACGTGTTCTACCTAATAAACATTTGTTCATTTTTCCGTGTCTTGTTCACGTTCAAATCCTCACGCAGTATCATTTTTATCACACTATCATGACCCGCCATCGTAGAAACTCCCAAATACACGTCATCCCTGCTTCCCATCAACGAGGGTGTGACACCTACCATGAACGATCACCATTTCTTCATTGGTGTGGATCCTCACTCGGTCATGATAACGTCACTGCAAGCCTCCCCGTCCTCCAACATCCACCACCATCACCACCACCGGATTCTCCCGTCAACCGCCGCCGCTCACCCACCGCGCAAAATCTCAGCAACCAACTCTCCTCTTCAACGGTCAATTTCACACTCGACTCCGACGAGAAGAACACTTCTATCACTCTCCGCGATCATCGCATCAGACCTCGCTTTCTCCTCCGCCATCTTCTCAGACACCTCTAGCCGATCAATCGCCGCCGGGGAGTTCTCGGAGATTCCCGGTTCAGGCGAAGTCAGGGCTCTCGACCTCATCCAGGGTTCCGGACGACCTGGTTCCTATGTTCTCCTTTAATTCTCTTTTGATTGATTGATTGTTTGTCTTTGTTTCGATTCGTTTTGGCAAGTGTACATGATGGTTTCTTGATCGAGTAAATGATGCGGAGTGATTGCTAGTTTTAATCTTTGATGGGTGGTGAAACTGTATTTGGATTACTGTAATCCTGTAGATACCGCTTATGGGGCTAAAGTCTTTGATTTGGCTGATTGGTTCAGTCGAGGTCGAATTGGTACGAGTCTACTAGGAATTGTGCTAGACAATTTGAGTATATTCAGCTCAAGGATCGGCAATGGGAGGGTATATATAGGATCCTCGCTGGGATCCCCTTGCGTTTTGCATGATTGGAAGGAATCCTTATGAATTATGGAAGGATTGACCTATTGCTTGGTCACTTAACTTTTACTTATCTGGTGCTATGAACTTGATGTAATACTATGAGATATTTGTTGCTCTTTGAGTTGATTTACTATTTTTTCCTGTGAAGATTGCTATACATTACTATGGGAGACTGGCAGCAAAACAAGGCTGGCGTTTTGATTCGACTTACGATCACAAGGATGGGAGTGGTGAATCACTTCCACTTGTATTCACCTTGGGCTCTGGAAAGGTAAGCCCCTCAGCTCTTCAATGCTGACTAGTATGATATTGCTATTATTTCATTTTCTATCAAGTTTGACATGAGCATAAAAGAGAGTGGGTGAAATGTGAACAGAAGAGAATTCTAGGTGGGGTATGTCGAAAGATTCGCAGGAGTTACCCATACTCGAGTTAATGAACCAAAGAGAAATGGTGAATGATCAGGGTTCTGCTTTGGGACTTTTGGGTTAAGACCAAATTAGCTGAGGGGTTGCCTTGATGTTGTGTGTTGAGAATCTAAGCACAAGGATACATACTGTATGGTTACTATATTTTGTGTGCAGGGATTCTTATTTTTTCTACTAGTACACAGGCAACCTCAAGCGTTTGACTGATTCCATAAAATGCAAATATAGTCCTATGGTGTCCTTTCCTGATGGTAAGACCAAGTACCTGTGACTGTGACTAGAACATTGAAGGGGCCTAAACAGAGAACCTGCAACTATAAGATCAAAGAGTCCAATACTAAAGATATAATGTCCAAGGAGTCTTTGAAATCATTTCTTTTGAAACCCTTCCATTGATGAACTGTGCCAGAACATTGTGGTAGAGCCAAATTTAATCGTGGATGTGATGACATGAGGATCATTCATATGAATACATGTTTGGCACTAGGTCTAGGAGATAGATGGTAGAGGCATTCTTTTCAAGAAAAATCGCATTACCTATGTTTGAGGTATGAAGAGATCGACTAGATTCATCATTCAGGATACATCATATAAGGAAGTGAAATATTGTTGAAGGCATTGTAGGTTTCCTGTGATGAGGTGCAGATTCTACTGATTTGAGATGACAAAATCATAAAACGAGTATAGGGAAGATAGTAGAAGACTTGGAATGAGGTGGTACGGTCCATAAGGAAACATGTATTTTTACTTGCTAGGTAGTAAGATGGATGACCTCTGATTGAATATTTTGATGTTGATGATTTTGATGAATCCAAAGAGAAGTTGATAATGGGGCAGTCAAGCTTAAGTGTGTATTCTCTTGATCGCTAACAGCTAAAATGCAAAGGTGAAAGCGAGAAAGATTCTAAAAAGCTACCTCGAAAGCCTTATATTTTATTTTTGTTTTAATTTCGGTCTGTTATTTTCTTGATCATGATATTCGTTGTGATAAACTTAAACTTGGTGCTAATGTATACTACCTTTCTCGCACATTGCAAATGATGATAAATTTTTTTGGCATCTAACATAGCTTAACATTCTATTGTTGTCATTCTATCAACTACCTTTGTGGTCTACTCTATGTCGGAACTTTTTCACTGTAGAGATTACCTTCTTTTTTTAGGCTTTTAGCTCAGTGCTGCTTGCAAATCATGAGGTGATTTCAAGCCAATACTTTTGAGATTTCATGCTCATACATGGTCATTGAGTAGGAAGTTTTAGCATGATAAACGAGCATATGTAAATAATGTGCAGGTCATTCCAGGGATTGAAGCTGCTGTCAAATCAATGAAAGTAGGTGGAATACGTCGGATCATTATACCACCATCCCAAGGATATCAAAACACATCGCAGGAACCCATACCACCCAATGTTAGTTCCTATCCCTGCTTCATACTCCTGATATATAGTCGAAGGAAGCAGGGCTCACTAATCTTTCTTCAGTGGGGCCAGGAAGAGTATCAATTCCTTGTTTTGCCTTGGTATACAAGTGATGAACATTATAAACTGAAAAATAGAAGGGCTGGAATGTGAAGATGATGTTTTAGAACAGGCTTGTCCTTGATGGAGAGAAAAAATTGGCAAACTGCTACTTTATGTCGATATCGCCTATGATTAATGCAGCTAAAAACAGCATCCACTCCCGCTGGAAAGAAATACTTTTTAAGGTTACTGATTGCTAATTGATTATCTCTTTTCTTGTAGTTTTTCGATAGGCAAGGGCTATTCACCACAATTTTCAACCCCACTCGTCTCGCTAATGGTGAAGGTTCAACGTTAGGAACACTCATATTTGACATTGAACTTGTCCGCGTGAGGCATCAATGAGGCCTTCCTCTTCTGTAACCTGAGGATGGATTTGTATCATGGAGCTAGAAAGCGCAACAGACACATCTCAGGAGGCCACCAATGCTAAATTCAGGGCACCTTTGCCACTCCATCAAAGGTATGCATGATGATAGGCCATCGAAAAAGACAACAAGTGTCCTAGACTTATGGATTGATGGAATAGAATGCTAAAATACAATTTTCCTTTACTGGATGAAATGAGTAAAAACATATTTTGCCCATTAGCTCAGTTCGGTCGGAATGGGTCATTATATTAGTATCCAATAATGACATTGTTGAGATCGGGGGTTTTGTAGAAAAGTTTCCTTGATCCTTTCGTTACTTTCACGTGAAAATCAATTTTAAGTCTTTGCTTCTACTAATGTCCTCTCTCTCTCTTATGTAGTGATGGATGTTCATCATGTTTTTGGCTCATAGATTAATCTTCATCAGCTTTTGAACTGCACTCTACTACTGCTGACTCATGCTACCTGTCTTCTGATTTATTGCACTTTGGTTCCATGAATGATCATGATCATGCCGTTGAATTATATCATGAATCCAGCTTCATTGATCATTTGCCGTTGTGATGTGATTTTTTCAGGATGTTGACTATGACCGTTGGAAAGAGATGAGAACTTAAGAACTAGAATGACAGTGGCTATAGGAGAAGCAGCCCTGACTGGATATCCCATGTTCGATGGTATGTTCGATCATGTGAATAATGTCCAGTTATTTGAAAGTATTTCCCGTTGTTTGAATGAAATAACCCGATATGTGAGTTGCGTATCCTTATATGTGAACAATGATATTAATATGTCCCTTGATGTGAACGATATTGCACCAATATGTGAGGATATGCCCGGATATTTGCATGGGCATGTACCAGTCATAAGTCTGTCCGATATGTGGACGGCTGTGTCCCGTCATGTGCACTTATTTTCCGTTAGGTAAAGTTATGCCCCGTTAAGTGACCCGCTATCCATGATTGCTATGCCCCGATTTGTGACCGTTTTCCGCTATCCGTTAGGAGATTCGTGATAAATGCTTAACACAATTTCAGTGGTTTAGTTGATCAATATGTGACAGATATGTTGCAATGTGCAACCGATATATGGCAAGATGTTTTACACCACGGCAAGGGAGATTTATTTTCAATGCATATGTTTGATATGTGGCTAACATTTGAAACCGTGCGATGATGCCAGTAGTAAGTGCTGTTTCATTTTCATACAGAAATTTATGAGTGTTTCACCAAATTTTGAAGCAGCTTAAATGTTATTATTCTCATATAGACTGTGGCAGCAGCAAAGCAGGCTGTATGAGATGGTTCTGGGTAATGTTGCTTCTGTTATTTCTTCTGGCACTGTCTCGTGGATTACACTTTCGAATGTATGGTGATTCAATTGGTATGCCGTTAACTGCTGGTGCGATACAACAGCTTCTCATGCAAATGCCCTCCTTCT
>JAOVYX010000229.1:0-13842 GCA_035668315.1 Drosera spatulata | reverse complement strand
TATTCACCCAAATTTCGTAATATTAATCCATGAAAAATCTATTTGCATCGATAGATTTATTCCGTGTATGAAAATATAACCTCCTGAGTCATAATTCATTGTTTTGGGAATAAATCGATAGTCCTTACGCGCAACGTTCATAACGTTGTAACATTATAACGTTATTCGTTCGTAACGTTTATTGACGCGCTCAACTAATCATCCCAAAATAATCCATCGTCATATTTGATTTAATTAATCAAATATTTTTTTGGATTTAAATATATAACTTTTTTAGCACGATTTATTTTAAAATCGTAACGTTATATATTCATCTCAAAACTCCCAAAATTCTCGGGTATTACAGTTTCGCTAATAGATATCTATCTGATATAATATGGAAGAAAAGTTGAAACGAAATTTAACCGCGTTGATGATAAACAAGCTCGAGTTGAGTCAGCAAGTTAAAGAGTGAAAGACACCACTAGAAAAACCAATTTGCTTGGACTTTCAACCTATTTTTCACTTGCCCTTATGATATAGAAGTGTTGTCGAGGCGCATCAATATATGATTACTAAGAGCTAATGTGTTTACAACAACAACAAAAAATCAAGTCTTTATCCCATCAAGTGGGGTGGGCTACATGAATACGATGGCGTCATTCCAATCTGTCATGTACATCATCTTCTGTAAGATTATGATAGGTCATATCATACTTCAAGGTTTCTCTCATGGTCTTTTTAGGTCTCCCTCGTCCTCTCTTGACATGGGCTAACTCCCAAACTTCACATCTCCTAACAAAAGCTATGACTGGCCTGCGTTTCACATGGCCATACCATCAAACCTAAATATTTGAAAGAATCCGTTTTAGGGAGAGACTATATTTTCAACAATACATTCTCACTATTTGTTTGACTACTCTCATTAAAGACACATTCCATATATTCTGTCTTGGTTCTAGTGATCCTTAACCCCTTACTTTTCAATGCCTCCCTCGAAGTCCCAAGTTTTTCATTCACCCCTTCTTTCGTATCGTCCACCAGAGCAATATCATCAGCGAAAAATAAACACCATGATACTTCATCTTGTATATGCCTAGTGAGATCGTCCATTACTAAGGCGAAAAGGTATGGGCTCAAAGCTGATCCTTGGTCTAAACTCACTTTAATGAAAAAGCAGTCGTTTCACTAACATGGGTTCGCACACATGTAGCAGCTTCTTCATACATGTCTTCCACAATCTCGATATACCTACTCATCACTTCCTTCTTTTCTAAAGTTATAATACTCTAGAATTTTGGAAATTTAGAAACGAATATATAACGTTACGTTTTTTAAAATAACTCGTGCTTAAAGGTTATATTTTAAATCCAAGAAAATATTTGATTATTAAATCAAATATGACAATGGAATATTTGGAGTAATTAAATGATCGTTACGACGATAAATATTACGAACGAATAACGTTATAAGCGTTGCATGATAGGACTATCGATTTGATTCCATAAATAATGGGTTATGACTCGGGAGGTCATATCTTCATATATGGGATAAATCTATCGATGCAAATAAATTATCGATGAATAAATATTAGAAAATTTCGGTGAATAGTGGAGTGAACGAGACGTATTGTGGGATGGCACGGGATATGTTCCCACGCACCTAATTTCTCTACTTCCGCCCACTTCTTTCTCTTTTCCACTTCCATCACCTGCCACATCATTGTCTGCCACCATTCTCTTCACACCACTTCCTACAACATCTCTGGCCTCCAACACCGCCAGCCAACACAGCCGCCATCATCTTCAGCATCAACTCCAGGCATCGCCATCATCCCGTCATCATAATCTTCATCATCGCCTTCATCAACACAATCATACCACCAACGCCACCATCACGCACCAACTCGAGCATCATCATTGGCATTGTCGTCTGCAGGCAGCAACCACGACAAGGAGATAGATAACTGCAGCAGGAAGCAGAGGGACAATAATCACATCGAGGAAATCAAACACGAATTAATCGAGGTAACCTCACTCGTCCGAGACGCCTCTTTTATTTGTTCACACGATTTAAGCACGTCCGTGCATGTGTGGGATGTGTTTATGCTGTGTTTGATTTGTATGCAATGATTTGGATGTGTTATGGTGTGAATAGAGGGATCTGTGGCGTTAAACGGAGGTTTTCTGGAAGTTCTGGCTGTAGAACAGTTGCGGCCACGACGAAGGAAAAACTGGATTTTGGCCAAACAGTACCGTCGCGCCCGCGATACGGCCAGTCACGGCCGCGACGGCCTTCTGCCTAGGGAATTATTGTTTTCATGCTTCGAACCTTAAACCTAAATGCGTATATGAGATATATAACCCACACGCATGGAAATATAACGTCAAACGTGCATATACGATCACGTTTGACATGTGATAGGGTATTTGGGGTTGAAATGAACTAGAATACACACCATTGTATTGTATATACCTTCTCGGAAAATAAATGAAAGCGACCTCAAACAATTAATAAAAAGCAAACGGGGGATATAGAGCATAGTTACACTATCCATGTGAACTAATGAAAAGAAAACGAATAAGAAATATCGCCTCCTTGAACTGATAAGGACGACATTGACATCCCTTGTGGATCCGTTGGATCGTTGGTCGTTTTTGTTGAAAATATTTGAGAAGCTCGAACAATGGTGTCCCTTCTTTGATCCATTGCGATCATCTGTTGCATTCCTTGAATAGTCTTGGTGGCTTTGTTTGAGTCATTACATTCCAATATAATTCTCTGAGTCAACGCCACGAGTGAGAACTAGTTAGGGAACGATAGGCATCCCCCATCCTCTATGCATGCATACAGCGACTACTACGCCGTTGTGACGGGGCCACGGATTGCTCTCTGCAGGGAGGCCCAAATTATCTTAATGTTGGCAAGCAATATCACATTGAATGCGCACAAAAGGTGCAAGACGACGCACAGAGTAGGCAGGTACGAATATACAAAATCTATTGGGTAACCCGACTGACGATTGACATCTTATCTCTGTACTCCGAGTCGATCATATCCTTAGAGTTGTCCTTACTTTTGAGTCGAGTCATGAACCCTGAATAAATACAAAAGAAAGGAATGACTCTTAAAAGCGATACAAAGACATATAAATCAATGAGAAACGATGTTGTTTGATATGACGCCCATATTTTCCAAGATATATATAAAAATATTTTAGAGACTTTCGGCGGTCGCCATAGCCGTTAGCGGAAGTTCCCTGTAATTGGGATTCATACACCTGAGGTTGCTGAACTTCATTATCTCACGGTTATATTTTTCAATTGCAGGTATGCCCCCAACAGCACCTGAAGGCTCTTAGGGAGAGCTTGCATGCATACAGATGGTCTCACATATTTTCGGATGTAATAGCAGATCAGAGGATCTATTTTGTTTAATGTAATAATCGATCTGCGTTGTTTATGCATCCATTCTATAATTAAAACAGGTAACGAAATTGTAAGCTATGAATTTGGCTACTGTTTGTTGTTTCCTTGACATCTATACCCCTAAACCCATTCGGTTTATTTGACCTTGTCACGGGTCCGTGACGGCATAACGCCCACGTGTCTTCCGGAACGGAAATCTGAAGGCGTTGCAAAAGTTTTCCAAATCACTTCTTTTGGAACAGAATCATACGCCTTTTTCAGGTCAACAAAAACCATACGTAAATTCTTCTTCTCTATCCTATAACGTTACATTGCACATCGCAAAAGGTAAATAGCTTCCATGATTGACCTACCAGGCATGAAACCAAACTAATTCTCAATCATCCCTGTAGCTTTTCTTAACCTTTTATCTATCACTTTCTCCCATAACTTCATACTGTGACTCATAAATTTGAACCTCTGTAATTGGGACAATTTTGAACATCTCCTTTATTTTTGTATATGGGAATCAAAGCACTCCTTCTCCACTCATCATGTATCTTCTTATCTATCAAAATTCTATTAAAGAGTTTTGTCAACCAATTAACTCCTCTTATCCCAAGGCATTTCCAAGCTTCGATCGGGATTTCATCTGGACTCATAGACTTTCTTGAGCTCATCCGCTTTAAAGCCTCCTTAACTTTCTCTGTCCTAATGCGGCGAAAGCATCATCTGTTCATCATCACATCTACATTCCCACTTGCTTCATTCAGAGGCACTTCCTTTGTGCCATTAAAGAGTTTGTCAAAATACTCTCTCCATCTTTCCTTAATGTCCTCATCAACCGTAAGAATATGCTCGACATGGTCCTTAACACACTTTACCTGACCTAAATGCTTAGTTCTTCTATCTCTTAATCTAGTTAACTTAAAAACTTCTTTTTCTCCCTCTCTTGCGTTCAGTCTTTTATATAACTTCTCATACGATTTATTCTTCACATCGCTCACAGCATATTTAGTTTAGTTTTTTTTTTTTTTTTTTTTTGTGCGTCTATACTTCTCCAAATTTTCATCACTATGACATTTAAACAGAGCGTTGTAACATTCTTGCTTTTACTTTATCTTATCTTGAATCTTTTTACTCCACCATATCACCCCACTTTATCCAATGGTGGTTGGTCCTTAGATTGTCCTAATGTCTCCTTCCCTACACATCGGATACAATCAGACATCGCATCCCACATCTCACATGCACTCCCGTCAAATGTCCATGGACCTTCTCTCAATAACCTCTCTCTAAAAAACTTTTACTCATCTCCTTTTAAGTTCCATCATTTTGTCCTTATGAGATTACATTTTGTTTTCTTCTTCTTCTCTATTTGAGACAGCAATACATCTACAACTAACAAACGGTGCTGAGTAGTCAAACATTCTCTTGTGATAATCTTACAGTCCTTACAATCCTTCAGTTCTCTTCGTCTTATAAGAAAATAATCAATCTGAGACTTGCATAAACCACTCTTAAAGGTTATCAAATGCTCTTCACGTTTTTTAAAGAAGGCATTCGTAACCATACAGTCATATGTCACAACAAAAATCCAATATACTTCTCTCTTCTATATTTCTCTCACCAAAACCAAATCCTCCGTGAACCTCTGAGTAATCATCCTTCTCCTTACTGACATATCCATTTAGATCCCCACCAATAAAGACTTTTTCCCTCTTAGGGATCGACTGCATTACTTCATCCATGTCTTCCCAAAACTGAACCTTAACATCTTCTCTAAGACCTATTTGCGGGGCATAAGCACTTACCACATTAATCACTTCCTTCCCAATTAACATCTTAATAGAAATCGCCTTATTTCTCCAACGTTTGATACTAACCACATTTTCTACCAACTCTTTACGCATAATTATACCAACTCCATTTATAGTTCAACTTTGACCACAATACCATAACTTGAACCCCGTACTTTGAATAAGCTTAGCCTTATTTTCGGTCCACTTCGTCTCTTGTAAGCAAGCGATATGAATCTCCCTTTTAACCATTGTGTCTACTACCTCTAAAAGTTTTCCATGTTCTAACTAACTAAACGAACTCTATTTTTCTGGACTAACTTCTTTAACCGTATCCGTCCGTGATGCTGAAACCCTTACTCATTTTTCACTACATCCGAAGCGAGCATCGACGTAGCGGTCTTTACTCATTTTTCGAAGCACTCAGGCCGTGCAATGCATCGCTGCTGAGGTACGCCCTAAGAAAATTTTCACAAGTCGTCATATTCATGTTGAGATCCAACGGGACTTTTTACATGTTGGCTGTCGGATACCTAACACACAACCCTCACCATTTTATCCGGATTTGGGACCGGTTAGGGATGTAATAAAAATCCCCAATCTAAGTAGGTTTAATGTGTTTAATAATAACAAAATCTGTTTATATTACTGCTTCCGTTTCATAAAACATGGAACAAATCGATCGGTATGAAAATTTATCTATGTGTTGAATTTTATGAAAATGACTTATTTATCCTTTTGGTTTTGTGAGAGAGACGAGTGAAAAGAAAAAAAATTATTAATGGGATGAATTGATGTGACATAAAATAAAAACTAAAAAATTTGAAAAAAGATTTTCAAATATATTAACGTTGTATTTTTGTAGGTCATCCAATTCAAAAAGGTATTGTATGTTTTGTTGGACAAAAGGACAGAGATGGAAATAGGATTAATTCATAAGGGCAGCCGGTTAAAGGATAAAATTGTGTAGCAAATGATCCAAACCTATAAAAATTCAACAATATTTATAAATTCATACAATTTGATCAAATTTCCCTCTCTCTCTCCATCCTCCTCGTCAACCTTTCCCTTCTTGCCACCGACCATAAATCCACCGTCGTCGCCACCGGCGTAACAACCACCATCACCGGCGACACCATCAACTCCTCCACCGTTGATCTATTGTTGGTTTTGTGGGAGGAAGCAAGGGATCCGGAATGCGACTGAAGGACCTGCTGATTCAGTCAAGAAGATTTTGGGGCAGTCTTCCTCACCTGAAACTCAGAAGGGTGTTTTAGGGGATACGAAGAGGAGGGGGAGATAAAAGCTGCAGGAAGAAACCGAGGAAAGGAACATCCGCTCAGTCTAAGCTTGAAAGCGAGTATAAGAAGGGTTTGAGGCCGGTTTTGTGGTTGACAACAGATTTTCCTATGAAGATAGAGGAGCTCTTGCCTTTCCTAGACATATCAGGCAACCAGGATAGAAGACTTAGGGAGCTTTTAAGTACGAAACGACCTCAAGGAACATTCCCAGCGAATGTAATCTTGTTTTTTGCTTGCTTACTCTATGAAGCTTGCTTTCTTATCGTCACTTAACACACTCCAAGCCGTATAAATCAATTCCAACTGCTCCGCTTCGCAACACCCTCCACTGCTATGTAAAGTTGCCACTTTATCCAATGTTCTTGGTCTTGAAGCGTCACCATGAATTGCCACCATATCCTCAATACAATGCCATCGAGGCGGGTCTCCATTTATAGTAATTACATAAACATGTTTACATATTTAGCATTGCATAAATATGTACTCACTCATGGATTTGCCAAGCCTGTTTCATTTGTAAACTGTTATAATCCTGATTTTTGTTTTATTTTTTGTACATGTGTTTTTTTTATTTGTTCATGCGTTTTGTTTTATTCATTTTTTTTTTATATACGTTCTGTTTCATTTTTTGGGTCGAGATCTGATGATGCATAGTCTCGTATTAATATCATGCTTTATTTTTTATTCATACGTTCTGTTTCATTTGTACATGCACTCTATTTCGAAATAGAGCGTCTGTTCTGATAGGAGCTCTGTTTCATTTTTATACTGACGCTCTATTTCATTTTTCTAATGATGTTCTGTTTTCATTTTTATCATACACTCTGTTTTGATTTTATTAGACACTCTATTTTATATTCCAGCCACATGGCCGGATTCCGTCGAAGATTCCAACAAACGTTTTAGATTCCGAGGATGTAGTCGAATTTCAGTGAAGACTCTGACGACAGTTGGATGATGGTAGGGGCTGGGATGGAGATGAGAATATGATTAAGGATTTAAATGATATGGATGAATTGTATGTTTTTGAAATTTTGATTCCTTGTGTATATTTTATTATTTTTTTCAAGTTTTTGTATGTTTAGATATTTCGTCCAAAAATATGTAGTCAAAATTATAAGAAAATTTTATATAATTGATTCTAAATTTTATAATTTTTTAATACATATTTAATTCTTGAAAACAAAAAGATATAATATAGTTTCATTAAATTTTAGAATTAATTCTATAACCATTGCATGTAAGTGAAGGAAGAAAATAATTATATAGTCAATAATTTTGTTGGATTTACCATTCACTAATTAAGTTACACACTAGTATATGGAGAGAAAAAAAAAAAGAGAAAACAAATTTACCTCAAGTGAATTGCTGGATCACGTCTACCCTGATCAAACCCTTTTGTTGGGCCTTAAAGGCCACAAGAATTTTCCAAAGTTTTGATATGTTTTTTATTTCACTGACTATTACATATATCTATAAATATATATGTAGGGTCCCCACTTAACCGGAGGGTCGTGGCCCTGCTCACCCCTCTAGTTTCGACCCAGCGGAAGGAGTATAACCTTTGGACTAGGCTCGTCTCTTGTTATGGATTATTTGTGTTCTTTTTTCTCTTTCTTTTTTTTTTTTTTTTTTTTTTGATTCTCTATGGTTGTCCATGACAAACTTTGTTATTATATAATATGGAGTTAAGAAAAAATAATTTATAATCGAGACTAATATTAATTATGTTTTTCTTAAGACAAATTTATCCCGTTGTTAAGACCATGAAGTTGATTGTGAAGTTTCCTATTTGATTTGATGTGCCAATGCATTTTATTATGTTTTGATAGAATTATCTAGATATTTCGTGTTACTTTGATATTGGTTGGTTGATAGCTCAGAAAGTGTTAAGTAGGTCATGAAGTTGAAAAAAAAAAAAAAAAAAAGGGTTTAGGAAAAATGCTTGAGAAGTCAGGTCTGACACGAAAAGATTTTAAAGATATCAAAGAAAGAATCAAAGCCCTAGTGTATATCAGATTTTGAGCAATCGTGACCTCATGTGCTTATGAGTATGGAGAGATGGTGCATCAGAGTTTCAATAGGAGTCTAACTCGCTTTAAATATGAAGAGGCTGTTTTTCATAAATATGACTGGGAAGCATCTATCAGAGCTGTTCAATAGAAGATCATTGTGAAGAGAGAGCTACTCATCTGACGAAGATTGAAACAACGAGAGATTTCTATGAAAAAGAGCCTTGGACGATTGTCAAAGTTAGGAATTGAAAAATTACATTCAGACAAATCTTTAAAGATTTATCTCTACTTTCACTCTCGTACTTCAAAGTGTGAAACACAACTTTCGTCAAGAAGTTGTTACAACTGCGAAGTTGGAAGATCCATTATCATCATCATTTGCATTGATCAGATTTGGTGGTTCTTCAATCTAGAAGATGACGACGACGATTATTGTAATTCGTATTCAAACTTTTCTTATTTTGTTGAGATCGATTAGACGCGATCTAATCATAGGTTGTTAAAGAAAGAATCTGTGTGATGTTGAAGTTTGATCCGTGGTGATCAAAGTGAACGATTACGATCGTTGTGATAGGTTTGTTGAGAGAGATTGAAAAAACTCAAAGATTGAAAGTAACCCTAAAAACCTTTTTCTCGTAATCCAGTGTGATTATAGTGGATTGTGGTTCGTGATTTTTTTCTCTTGTTACCTGGGTTTCCCACGTTAAATTCTTGTGCCATCTTTCATTGTTTTGATCTTTGATTCTGTTAATTTCCTCAAAAATCGAAGTCGTCGATTTATTTCGATTGAGCTTGTTGAGTTTTTCGTGCATTTTTGTTGTGACGCAAGTCGATCTCACAATAAAATTTGCTTATCTATCTGTTAATATCCCCCCCCCCCCCTCCCTCTCTCTCCCCTCTCAACTCTCAACCTTATTTGTCAACCTTACGTCTACACTACTGCTTACGATCTGTGATAATCGTCTACTAAATTACAACGATTATTACGCTGATGTTTACGATTTATGACAATTGTCTTCTAAGATACAACGATTATCTCACTCGTTATAGCAGCATTATAAATAACAAATGTACGGTCTACCTTAAATTGTCTCGAACTCTTTTGAACTTACGCAATTTATAGGCCTAAACCCAACCCAAAAACACAAGAGATACGTCCTAAACAGGACAACGAGCCGCGACCCGAACCCATTAGATGCATCTTTTGATGCAGTCACCTTATTTCGACTTGGACGCAACTAGGATGAAAGTTTGGGCTTAACGTGTACAAAGGCCCAGTCACAAACTTGGCCCAGCCCCGAGCAGCAGCGAAAGGAAACCCAGACTTGTTTGGGCCAAGGTAGATCAGGCCTAATGTATGGCTTCTCATGCCCAGCACGTGGGAACGATCAGAGCAGGTCCAAGGGCATGCAGCCCATGACAACCAACGATCCAATTCAAGTTTATAAGGTAAATAATTTATTGCGCCAAGGTCTACTTCTTTCAAAGCCCAGGCTTCTTTGGGCCAAGCCAGATCAGGCCCAATGCATCGCTGCTCAGTTCCATTAACAATAACAGCAACTCAATATTTTTTGCTATAGACATCAAAAGACAAAATATACATAATCTTATCCATACTGAAAAATGAAAGAGAATGTTTTCGAATATCCCCAAAAAATATAATAAAATAATAGCACTTATACTGATAATAAAAACAATCCTAAATTGAGTTGTTAGAATTCTTTTTAATATTATCTAGACGATAACCTTGGGAATTATTATATCACTTTTATTTTATCACGACAGAGAGAGATATTCGTGGCAATATCTCTTATTAGTCTCAATCGTCCTCGAATCATTCCATACGAAACGCCATCACAGAAAGACACCCCACACATTCATCATGCATCAATGAAACATGCCTTTTAATCTTAAAGAGATCTTCTTGTCGTGCAACATTCTCAATACTAAAGAATGTATACGAGGGATTACTTCTACATCATGACCAACCAAGGGCCTAATTTAAGTTAATAAAAGCTAAATATTGCAATTCATTAGGCCTAAGATTCACTTCTTTCCAAGATTTGTGCCTTTTTTTTTTTTGTTTTTTGACATGAATGTTGGCTTTTTTTGATTAAAAAACAAATAGCCAACTTCCATTATTTATGTTGTTATTTTTTCTTTCTCACCACTAACGTGGGTAAACAACTTTTTTCAAACATTTTATATGGCATGCATCAAAGATTATAATTTGGATATTAATTTCTCATTCATCCGAAATCGTTTTGAGAATGTAAATATATTACGCCCATCTACTCACAAAATAGATCGCGTTAAACCAAAGTCGTCTTATACCTACATGTAGGTGTGCTACTTGAAACGCAGTCAAAATCAGGTCAAAACCTAATTTCTCCAACAAAGTTTAATGCGGTTCTTGCTTTGATGAGAAGATTGCTCATAATCGTCGGACGATAGAACCATGCTAGGCCAATTCGGATGCTTGCTTAAAGTTGGGTGCAAAGCTCAAACTCTTTCACAAACCTACCAGAAAGTTGCACCAGGCTGCTACTTCCAGTATTTCAACAATAATACCAAGGGGTCATCCCCAGGGATGATTTATCGAAAGCTCATACGGGAGCTGGGGCGTTACACATTACCGTGATGGTGTCCTATAATATTTTAGTGTTTCAAATACAGCAAAGGAAGGAAACATGAACGACAATCATACAAATAAAGATGAAATGAGTTAAAGGAAACACGAAGGACGATCAATATAAACAAAAAACTTATAGGAGCCGCTCTCTTACTATTATAATGATTGAACTCTCTTATAGAGATCGCCTAGAAACTATAGTTTTCCTGCGTGACTAATCGTGGGTCAAACCGAAATCACATAACATCTAGAAACCGTAGTATAACTCTCACATGCGACTCATCCAGGAACCCCGTAATTGTCAAGCTCAACAAAAGATAAGCCCAGATACTAATGTAGGATGCTCTTTATATCAGATTTCCTGAGCAAGTGATTGATCGCTTTTTGCTGAACTTTTTTTCTCACTCCAGCAATTTATGCTTGCTCGTTCCTCCTCAACTTAACAGGGTAACAGTATAACTCCTTATGTATATAAGCGTCGAACTGCAGTACACGAGAAGAAACCTTCAATACTTTGCCTACAGATGCGGTAATCTTAACGCGCCCTAATACATAACGTTTGTTGCAGTTCCTCGTATGATCCACGACTTTCATCTCTTTCTCCAGTGTTTCAGCAGCATTGACAAGCATGACTTTTAGCGTTGATCATGCTCAGAGACCTTTCTCTTCCCCATTTTTTTTGTGTGTGTGTGTGTGTCATTCCCACTTCACCTAAATCACTTTATTCTTGATCAGATTTTTCCCTCCAACTACTCCTCTAAGCCTATCAGCTCCACTCAGAACAGATATATAAATCCGAATGCTGATAACCTCTTCCTGTAACAACTCAATATCAAACTTGAACTTGGTAGCCATTTTCCCTCTCAAAATGGCAAGATCTTCAATGAACCCCATCACACTCCTTTTACTACTAACCTTCACCATTGGCGCTGTCAGCCCCGCCCGGGTCCTTGATGAACTCGACCCATCTTCCCCCATCGCTGCCCCATTGGGTTCTCCGGAAGACATTGCTGCTGTTCCATCGCCACTAGAAGCCCCGCCAAGCGCCTTCCCTAGTGGCCAGCTCCCAGCTACATTGGCACCAGCTGAGCAGGCAGTTCCTGAGAACATTAGCCCTCAACCTCAGCCTATTGTCGCAGTCTCACCGCCAGCTCCGCTGACAACAACTACATCGCCAGCGAACACTCCCAGCGCCCCTCCTGTCATGACTGGGCAGACTGGTTCACAGTCATCCCCTGTGCTTTCGTTCTTTATGCACGATATATTGGGCGGTACACATGCATCTGGCAGAGTTGTCACCGGCATTGTGGCCACCTCCGCGGCCAGCAACATCCCGTTCTCCAAACCCAACACCCAGGTGCTTCCTGTCAATAACGGCGGCAGCCCCTTATTCAGCGGAAACATAAACAACATAGTCAACAACCGTAACGTCCCGTTCCTCACGGGCCTAAACGGGCAACAGACCAGCACCAACAGCATCATACAGAATGCAGGAACGAACTCCGCTGTCAACGGTGCGAACAACAACCAGGCGTTTGTCAGCATTGGGCAGCTCCCACAGGGAGCAACGCTTCAGAAGCTCATGTTTGGATCCATCACAGTGATTGACGATCAGCTGACTGAGACACAGGATCTGGGATCAGCTGTCGTGGGTGAAGCCCAGGGTTTCTACTTGGCTAGTTCCCTGGATGGGCAGAGCCATACCATGGCATGGACCGCCATTTTCCATGGTGGCGATCATCAGGACGTCGCTGACATGATCAGCTTTTTTGGAGTGCATAGGACAGCTGCTCCCGAGTCTCAGGTTGCGGTGATTGGAGGCACCGGGAAGTATGAGAATGCCAAGGGATATGCGACTATAGTGACCCTGCCGCAGGTCGATCAGCATACTACTGATGGTGTCGATACTATAGTTCAGGTCAATGTGTATCTCTATGATTAGGCCCTGAGCTCCAGTTTCGTGCGTGTTCTGGTTCAAAGCATGACCGTCATTCGATCAGAACTCCTGTGGATTTTAATTTGCAGTACCCATTGGTCGGTTGTTTTCCTTTCATGTCCCTTCTTGTACTTCTTCGTCGATGTCCACATAATTGGAGTCGATTTATGGCTCCATTTAACAACAGCACGCATTCTTTTACTCTTCTAGAATGCGGAACAACCCACCGCATCACAAGTGCTATAATTATATCATATATCTCAACATGTTTAAACATGACGGTATGCTCAGAGGGTGCACCTTACACATTTCTTTTCAATGACACGACGAGGGACGACATTGGAAATCTGGACAAAAGATGCATCCAATTAGCAATAACATCGCTGATTCATTGGCGTCTCCATGGAAACTAAATTATCATCACAACTGAAACTTGAGATAGAACATAATGCTGCCCCCCAATTTGTGTAGCCTAGACCAGCGGGCAGTTGGTATCCAGATTCAGAGACGGATAGCCGGGACGACTAAATGATCTCTTCTCGCTACTTCGCAGTTCCTTGTTTCCACTGCAACACTGTTAGACCATAGAATAATCCAAGGGAAACGGCGTCATCACATGCTCACAGCATTCCAAGATGCCAGTCTCACTTTCCACAGTGTTGATGAACACGAACCTTAGTCATGATCGAAATGAATATTGTTATCATTCTATTCTCAATCTTTTGGATGGCCCTTGATCGATTATGGGATCGACGACTGGGAGCTGAGGTTCT
>JAOVYX010000228.1:0-13842 GCA_035668315.1 Drosera spatulata | reverse complement strand
TTTTCTTGAATTTGTTGAGAAGGTCGAACATGGTGTCCCTTCTTCGATCCATTGCGATCATCTGTATCTTTGAATGGGTTTGAGTCATTGCACTCCTGTATTACCATCTGAGTCAACGTCACGGGTGAAAATTAGCTAGGGAGCGATGGGCGTTCCCCATCCTCTTTGCATGCATGCAGCGGCTTCTACGCCGTTGTGGCGGGGTCACGGGTTGCTCTCTACAGGGAGGCCCAAATTATCTCAATGCAGGTAAACGATACCTCATTGAATGCGCACAAGAGGTGTAAGGCGACGCACAGGATAGGCAGGTGCGAAAACAGAATCTTTTGGGAAACCCGGCTGACGATTGACACTTTATCTTAACTTAGTATTCCGAGTCGGTCATATCCTTGGAGTCGTCGCTGCTTTTGAGTCGAGTCATAAATCCTAATTATTTGTTAAGAAAGGAATGATCCTTAAAAGCGATAGAAAGACGTGTAAAGAAATGAGGAACGATGTTGTGTGATATGCCGCCCATATTTTCTTATATATATAAAAATGCTTTAGGGACTTTCGGCGGTCGCCATAGCCGTTAGCGGAAGTTCCCTATAATTGGGATTCATACACTTGGGGTTGCTGAGTTTCATTAACTCACGGTTATGTTTTTTAATTGCAGGTATGCCCCCAGCAGCACTTGAAGGCGCTTAGAGAGAGCTTGCTTATATATAGATGAATCCATGTACTTTGGATATTATGACAGATCAGATACCTGTATCGTTTAATTGTAATAAACGATCTACATAGCTTCCATTTAAATGTTGTAACTAAACAGGTATTTGGTTACTGTTTATAATTTTTTGACTTCTGTATCCCTGAAACCCATTCGGTTTGTTTAACCTTGTCACGAACCGGAATTTGGATTAACATTAATCATTCTCTGTGATATATGAGACAAGACATGATGGTAAGATAATTGAACTTTCAATTCTACACTCATCCTTCGAATTTTGACATGTTGCTTAGAGCACCATAGTGAGCGAGCACTTTTCCCTCCTCGTCGCTGTATCCCAAGATGCTGTGAAAAAATGACTTTAATCTATTTATTATATTATCCATATTAATAATGTGTATTTTTTTTCTATAAAATCATCACTTTAGAATTGCGAAGCTTAACGTGTTTGGTTTCGAGTAATAAGAATTATCTCCTTGATGGTTTAATAGAATGTATACCGATGAAACCAAAATATATTGAAAGGGTAAATGTTGATCCGTATCAATTGATAGGCAGGATAGGATCGGTTAGGGCATTACAGCTAACACCTTGAAAATTTAGCACTTGCAATTTGTTGATGTGAACCAAGAAGAATTAATTCAGCGATAATAAACCCTTCCCATAATCATGTATGTCAGCAACCATTCCATATTCCTGTTATTAAGTCTTTAACAGAAGGCTCAATTGTGAAGACTAGAATTGAATGTAGGTAACATGTAGTGTCTTTTTAATCATATTTTTGAAAAGAATCTCTTTATTATTTCAGTAAGGATAAGATTATTTATACTTCGTTCTTTCCACATTTTATCGATGATGAGAAATACTGAATTGTTGTTGTCGTTTTAATCATGTTGAAGGTATTACTAAAGATCAAACTAATATTCAAGAGGCTCTATTTCCCATTCTAATCATCGCAACCAACTCTATTAACAATCCAAAATTGTGTTTCCTTTTTCTTTTAGCAACCTCTATTGCAGAGTGCTTCGATAATACGATCTGCATTTTCACGTGATAGGCAAAAATTCTTCGTCTATAGCTTCAGACAACATATAGCATAACATGATCCGTAACGCCAAGGACTTATAGCTTGATATAAGTCTTTCCCGCATATGAAGTCTTTCCGTGGTTCAGGATAAGCTAGATGTACTTGGATCATATGTTTCGAGTATCCTAAGTCTCTTCCCTTCATAGTACGTTTAATAAGACATAGCTTAACTTTGTAATCCCTCTTTAGTGGATATTTTAATACCGCAACGTTCCCGTGATTTTTATCCTTTTTTTAAGGGGTTTCCACGTAAAATTTTGATATCGACTCTATTTATTTTTGGATTTTTTATTTATCCCATTTTTTTATCTTTTTTCTTTTATAAAATCATCACTTTAGAATTGCAAAGCATAACGTGTTTGGTTTGGAGTAATAAGAATTATCTCCTTGGTGGTTTAATAAAATGTATACCGAGGATAAATGCTGGTCCGTATCAATTGATAAGCAGGATAGGATCGGTTAGGGCATTACAGCTGACACCTTGAAAATTTAGCACTTGCAATTTGTTGATGTGAACCAAGAAGAATTAATTCAGCGATAATAAACCCTTCCCATAATCATGTATGTCAGCAACCATTCCATATTCCTGTTATTAAGTCTTTAACAGAAGGCTCAATTGTGAAGACTAGAATTGAATGTAGGTAACATGTAGTGTCTTTTTAATCATATTTTTGAAAAGAATCTCTTTATTATTTCAGTAAGGATAAGATTATTTATACTTCGTTCTTTCCACATTTTATCGATGATGAGAAATACTGAATTGTTGTTGTCGTTTTAATCATGTTGAAGGTATTACTAAAGATCAAACTAATATTCAAGAGGCTCTATTTCCCATTCTAATCATCGCAACCAACTCTATTAACAATCCAAAATTGTGTTTCCTTTTTCTTTTAGCAACCTCTATTGCAGAGTGCTTCGATAATACGATCTGCATTTTCACGTGATAGGCAAAAATTCTTCGTCTATAGCTTCAGACAACATATAGCATAACATGATCCGTAACGCCAAGGACTTATAGCTTGATATAAGTCTTTCCCGCATATGAAGTCTTTCCGTGGTTCAGGATAAGCTAGATGTACTTGGATCATATGTTTCGAGTATCCTAAGTCTCTTCCCTTCATAGTACGTTTAATAAGACATAGCTTAACTTTGTACGCCACATATAGATTTGACTACAAAACTTAAGGCCCTAAGATATAGCAGGAGCATGCACTATAATGCGTACATATGAAAAAAATGACCCTAAGAGAAGGACGTCGAAAAAGATCATAATACTGATATTTCCTATACAAGTCAAGCTACTAAAAAAAACCTCTTGAAACCAAGACAGATTTCAAATGGCTTGCTAAGATTTTGTGGTCCGTTGATCATCTTAATGAGATCGGGGCTATAATACTACCAAGGACCATCTCACTCTCTCAGGTTGGAACCCTAAATCCTACCACGATGTGGATATGATCGATCAATATCAAAGAAAAAAAGTCCATCTCTGTAAGAATTTTAGTCGAAAGGGATCGTCGTTGTGACCCAGAGTTACGATCCACTTAAGCCCCCTAGGTGTTTGTACACCGTACGTATATGCAGATTAATAAAAGTCATCTTCCATCAGGATGGTGTCACGATGTAAAAATTATAAATGTCATTAACAAATAGCTCATATATCGTACGGTGAGTATGAGGATGATGAATCGAGATGACGAGAAGTGGAAGGGAGATGCAAGGAAAAGAGGTTTGTTAGAAAGATTTGGAGGCTTTAGAATTTAGATTATACTAATGATGCAACTTTTTACACCACTTAATCAACATGATTAGAATTATCTATACAAAGATATGAGTTGAGTGGTTTCCTCTTTCGTATCATCTCACATCTCCACTCCTCCAAAAAGGATGTCATTTTGCTATACAGCTGCCCAAAGTTGCCAAAGTTACATATCTTTTCACTAATTATTAGTAGTAGTTACTTACATGCTTATCCAACTAACTTGAGAATCCAACATAACAATGATCACAGTCTCTATTAAGATCAAATCTAGCATTGTAGTTGGGAGCCAAGGGAGGCTACGAATCTAATCCTGGTTTATAATTGAAAGATTGGCTTCGCAATAACATGTTCCGATATGTTTTGAAGGAAATCATCGATGCCATTCCAATATACTAAGTTAACCTGTTCGGAAATAGAACATAGAGTTCTTACAAACAACCTTATCGGCAAGGACTAAGAAAACCATGTCACCAGTATGTGTAAGTAGTCGAATATTTTTGTCAAAACCCTTCATCCATTACGATGAACTCCAAAATTACATCGATCAACTACGGATAGAAAAAATGATCAAATTAGGCAAAAATCTAAAGGCTCTTTTTTGCTTTCTTCAGAAGTTATATACAAAAACCCAAAAGCAAAGTGGGAGACAAAACAAGATTGACTGAAAGCAGAAGCACCTAAAGCACAAGAACCAAAACAAAGCATTTTGCTTTGATCCAAACAAAAAGCAAAACCACTTTCTGATCTTCGAAGGTTAGATTATAGCTTAGAAATATCTCGACTAGAACTCTCTAGGGTCCACGAAGATCGATATCCCAGGTGGCGACTTAGTCCAGTCACCTAGTGATCCGTCACTATACTCGTCGACTAAACGCTTAACGCACCACAAATCCTCATCGCACGATAACCTCTTCCAATGCGGTATCCCTAACTTAAGGGGCTCTTGGCTCGACACCGCGGTCGCAACCACACTGCAACCATCGTGTTTTCGGGCCATATTGTGCGCATATCCACAAAGGGCCCGAATCATCTCCGTGGCCCGCAGGCCTTCCCCACCAAGCCCGTAAAGGAAATGCAGCCCAAAAGGCTTGAACAATTCAGGAAATGATGGGACCCCAAGCCAAGGCAGGGCCCGGTCCACCAGCCGGGTTGTCCTCACGAGCCCTTTTTTGGCCCGTGATGCGCCCCGTAGTTCTAGCCTCCAGGCCTCATTGCAGTTCCAAATGCTGAGCACGGCCCACGACTCAGGCCGGTCGGATAGGAACTTCTCGGGCCCGGGCCATGAATCGGGCCCATAACCGGAATCTCTTGGGACTGCGAGAAATGTTCCTAGGTTGAGGTTGTTGTTGAGGACTGCGTCGATGTCACGTGGGAAGAACTCGGTGGTGGAGAATCTACGACGATATAGCTTCTCAGCGTCGGACGGGGAGAGCTTGATGATCGACACCCGGCCCGAGACCCGGACCCGGTGGGCGAACACGGGCCGGACCAGAATCGAGGGTGTACGGAACTTTGAGTAGCCGCATTTGTTGGTGAAGAGGTTGACCGAGGCATGGTTGTCGTTTTCTGTCGCGAGGTACGAATAGTCGGCCCCGTGTTGCACGAACCATTCCTCCATCTTCTTCACTAGTTTCAGCCCCAACCCCATTCGTCTGTACGTAACACAATCCACTTTTGATCAATACACGGAATCGAAAATGGACCCAGAAAAAAAAATCTCAAAAGGGGGATTATGTTACTTATTGTTACGTACCTATGAGAAGGAGAGACGCGAAGGCCGAGAATGTAGGCAACTTTAGCATAGACGGGGAGGTGGTGGCGGGCGCCATTGGACGAACTTCTATCGAGCTTTTTGTCGCAGGTGACTGTTTTGATGCAACCGCGAATCATTCCAACTATCCGACCCTTTTGAGCTTCGTCTTCCACGATTTCGGCCACCTAACGAAAGAAGCAACAACACACACCAGAAACGTGCATTGGTTACATAACTGTAAAAACCCAAATATGGGAATCATACTTTTGATTGGAAAAGCAATTTGTTTTGTTCTGTTTTTGTTTCGTGATTTGTTTGCGAGGAAGAGCAGAGCAAAACTGTTTCATTGGCCTTTCTGTTTTGCTTGTCTTGTTCATTTCGTTATCACATTTAGGAAATGATAATGGGATTAATTTGGTTCATTTTCGGCGAAGAAACATAGAATCTATGTGGGGGCTGATGATGTTGGGCAAATCTAGATATAAATATGTAAAATGGCCACTATAATTTCTCAATCAATCAATCCCTGTCATACAAAAGCAAAGGGCCTCAGACATTCTATTTGTCTAGGTGCCCTGTGACGATTAATATCATGTTATTGTCACATTTACTGATGAATCTCATGTTTTTATATAAATCTGTGTTGGGTTTCGCGATGGGATGATGGTGATGTGGTGGTCGGATTTCATCGACCACCACAAACCAACAATGCGACCCGCCAATAACCCCACCATCATCAAACCGAATGGAACTCAGACAAATTAATGATAGATTTTGTTCTGATCCGAGGAAAATGACATACCAACATGAGGTAAGCCGGGGAATGCCGGATCCGACATAACGGATCCCCGAGGAGGTCAGTGAAGAGAGACATCTTCCCGCTCGGACCGACCTCACACCGCCTCTCCACCTCCGCCACATCCTCGGCATCCTTCTCCGGATCATACTCCCTCACTCTCACCACCACCACCACAGCCGCAGCCTCCACGGCCGCCTCTGCGGCCGCCGTGATGATCATTCAGATATATCAACACGTCAAGTGTACGTTTTGGGATAGGATATATAGCGGTTGAAGGTGAAGACGAAGAAAAGGTGATAGTTTGAGGGGGTTTTGCGTAGAAGACTGTGAGGTGTTTGTGTTTGCGGACAAGAAAAGGGCTTCTGGTTCAGCTCTTTATATATGAGACTTGATAGTACTACTATTGGGATTCCTCGGATATTTTTTTGTTTAATTTTTTTAAAAGTGACTGTTCCGTTCTTCTAGCTCCTTGCAAATCCAATACGACCAATCCAAATACTATTGTTAGAAGCAAATACGGTATATCATGGATTCGAACTAGACCTGAATATCATATATTTTATGTTTATTAAGAAATCAATTCAATGAAAACTTATAATGCCCACATATATATATTGATTTGACATTCAAATTTTAATTTTATATGGTTATATATCAATAAATTTATTGATTATTGATCCAAAACCAATATTAGATGTCAATCAACTTTCGTTAAAAAGATCAGTGGATATAGCCGAGGATGGATATACTGTCGGTGTTTATCTCCTCTGTAACCTAAAAGGTGAATTATCAAAATTTGATTAGTTTTATTTGATAGACGCAACGGAAATGCTCTTGAGAAGTAGAGAACAAGAGTGTGTGAGTCCAATGATTAAGGTTTTTTAATCGTTTGGGTTTCTCTTGTGTATTTATTGTAATCACACATAGGAGAAGACAGAGAAGTGTTAGATAAATGATTAGTGATAATTATTCATCAGACATTGGTGGAAAAAAGGAAAAAGGCAAATGGGACAATTGAGCAGTACAAAGCAGATGGCGGCTTGGCAAAAAGGCTGCTCACTTTCGAATCTCTCTCCCACTTTCTGGATTTGTTTCTATAATAACTAATCTCCTTATAATTTGTGGGATTAAACACTTTCCTAATTCTAGTCGAACCGAGAATGTAAATCAACATCACTTCATCCAAGCATCAGTTGAGTTTCATTGATAATCATTTTCTCTGTGATCATTTGATCATTTATTTCATATTTATTTAAAAATAATTAGAATACATTTTTCACAGAAAATAATGAAATAAAGTTAACACATGAGTTGTATCCTCGAAACTTCCACACCATCACGTCGTTATTGAAATAAACTCATACGTTATACTCTTATCGTGCCAAAAGTCACACCAAGATCTCACAAGACTAACACAATGATTCACACAACGATAGTTGTGGAGGTGAATTTCATGGTGATGGACTGATTGTCGTGAACATAAAGATGTTTGTCATGTTGATAATTATGATAATCGTGATAATGATAATGATGATTAGCAGTAATCTCAGAAGCCGGCGGAGCCATTAAATGCTTAATCACGAGGTAAAATGTGAGTGACCATTTGGAACTTCTAACGGTCGGATTGTGGCAACGTGGAGAAACTAAAACCGCATGTTTCGGATTTTTTTCATAAATTTCCCAACGAACCGGCGCCGCCGATTTCTCCGCCGGGAAAATTAATGGGTTTTTGATCCAATTATTGGTTTGGTTATTCAGATCATCATATACTTTTTCCTTCTGTAAAAAAAGATCATCATAAACTTTTCTTGTTCTTGTGAAATCCAATTGAAATAGTACTTTATTTTATACACTTTGCTTGGAGAGAAAATTCGAGAGGAGGCCAAGCTCTCAGGTGGGATACCATTCATTCCAATGAGCGACTAAAGGGTCATCCGAGCTTACGGGTGGTCTGTTGATTAAAAAATGATTCTTTTCAGATAATGTTTTAAAAAATCTGAGAAGAGAGTGTCATACAGATTGTAATCAGCATCACATTCCAAATACATGGCTCGTAACTTTATTGAAAAAATAAAATTTCATATATCTCGTAGATGAAAATTCACAATTACTAATTCATCCCACCACAAATATCAGTAAGAAGATTTTGTTGGAGATGAAAGGTGTTGCCAGATGGATAAAGTGGTGCAGTTGATTTTTCGGGGAAACCGTGGACTTCCTTGTTGACCATTTAATTTCACAGTTGGAAAAATGTCTATTCCTTCGTATGCTACCATACGATCTACAAATAGGATGTGAGTATAGAAAAAACATATTGCACAGAGCACAACTTTATTTACATGACAGCATTGGTCGTCAAAACAGCAAGCATGAGATTCTCATATTTGATTCAGTGCCTTATGCTAGCCAGTTGGAGAAGAGTAATGCATTAAGATTCATTCATATATGTTCATATACCCACGAATATACAGTACATAAACAAGAAGTACAATATCATTAGTAAGAGTTTAGTACCTTAATAAACTCGTACTCCCACGTGATTGCAACAATTTTAACATTCAGACGATGGAGATTGATCTATAATACCGTATTCCTATATGACGGAACAACAGAACACGGTTAGTTAAAATGCCGCGAGGTAATTACATTCATTATATGGAAAACATTCAACAAGCTAGATTATACAGGAGATGTTGTCATAGCAACAAAAGGGGAAGAAAAAAACAAACAAAACCAAAACTAGAATAGAAAAGACATGTTTACTAGTGGTTTCCTCGATTGTCTGGTGGCGTAGTAGCTACAAATAGCAACTATAGCAGCAGCAGCAGAAATTTTTTATCATAATTGTTCATTCATCGTGTCCACTCTTTGAAGCAAAATTCAAGATGAAGATGAACACGATGTGATCAACTGCAAGTAACAAAATGAATGACCAAAGTCACCAATCATCAAACGTAACAAACATGTCTAGATCATATGAACATCATGAAGACCATTCGGTCCGATAATATCGACTACCTTAACGAGACAATGAAATGCTTAGATCTATCCCGCACTATATCTCCTACTCAAAGTTAAGGTATCCGATATGATATTATTGGACTCCACCTTCAGATACTGAATTCCATTATCGTCAGAATCCCGATGATCACATAATGTGTTTTTATAGAATTTAGATTCTGATTAATCCACCTTCAGTCTCTATTGCGTTCCATCCCTAACTAACGTGTGACGGTCGACCCCTAGGTAGGCCGGCGGACACTCCCAACAACTTATCGTGCCTTTTGTCCCTTGAAACAATACGGCCGGCAGCTGTGCTTTGGTACAGTATCCTCACCAAAATCCTTCAAAATGTGGGGGGTCCTTTTTTAGGTACTATTTGGCTCATTGTGTGAGTATCTTTGAGCAGGTGCCTAGGTAATTTTCTTGGATTAGGATCATCTGTTGTTGCTATAGCAACAACAGCACCGATATATTCTGTCGATTTTTACACAATGATTTTGGTTTGTTTGATGGTTTAGGGTGTTTTTGTTTTTTGATTGGATTTTTTATAGGGTTATTTTTATTCAGTTTTTTTTAGATTTTAATTTTTTTAATTAAGGTTGATATTTTCTTAATTTTTTTTCGAATTTCTTGAATAAGAAAAAAAAATGTAACTGCACCAACAGAATCCTTCTCCAACAACAACAGATGATCCAGGTCCAATTTTCTTAGTACAGGTGAGTGGGTGAACTACAATTTCATTTTAGCTAGATAGCTCACAGGGCAATATTTCTTTGAAGTTGACCTCCCAATCACGTTATCGTGATAAAACCAATAAGTTTATAACTACTCGAATCCTTGTCCCTATATGCTCACTATCCTACTTGCAATAAACGAGCTAGCTTTTTTGCTTTTGCTCATCATCATTCCAAAGCTATAATACAACGAGAAGTTTACATGATATATATTGACATTATATCATGTGATAGATCGATCTTCCCAAAATCATAGGGCCGAAAGGATAGGCTCGAATATATTTGACCATGCGTGATTTCATATCAAACGATGGATGTATATGAGTTATAAGTTTAAAGATATTCTGATTCTTCAAATTAGTCTTTTTGGGATTGGATCCCCGGGGGGAGGAATGGACGAACAAAAGAGCTACTTGATATTCGAGGAGTTCAGTGAAGATGTCCAATCGGTCTGCATGATATTCAAAAACATCGTTAGATATTTCGTCACGTTAAGAACACACATTTTAAGCTTATAAGTTATAACCCTCATTCATAACTGAGATGATCTCAAAATTTGAACGGCAAATATTCACACAGATTATCAACGTTGAACTTGGGGCACAGCAAACACAAAAGGAACAAAAGAGTACTACTGATGAAAAAGATGAGGCACAGGACGACACAAAGATGACAAGCAAAACACAACACACAACACCTCAGTGAATTTTCAGATAAGAACATTATCATACGAAATGGGTTTAATCGTCCATTTTTGCACAGGTGTCCCACCAAACATCATCCATTTTGCTCACCTTCCTTTTTAACTTTTCCATGTCCAAATCTTACCAGGACAATATGATGATACAATGAGGTGGGATCCATGGCTTCCCTGGCCACGTATCCCCATGACTTATCACAATGGTACATATTAATCAATGAGCGAAAAAATAATCCAGATATTCTCGTCTGGAAGTGTTTGGATCAATCGACGAGCAAAACATTGGAGGAACAACCAACCTCACCTACCACTAGAAATAAACCTTCTTTTGTAACATAGGGTTGTTACATTAGTGCGTAGAACGTCACAAACAAAACAAACCGAAAAACCGGGTTAAGAAGTGTCATTATATGTGTCATATGAACTATCAGAACATCTTATACCCAGTTGTGCTAGTCAAGTAACTTACTTTCACGAACTATACTATAACTACTAGTAGTGGATAAGAAGATAGAGAAGCACGCACAAGCATCATGCATTCTCAGAATCTATCAGTTACTAAAAATATGAACTGTATCATTATAAAAGGAAAAAAATGCCTTATACATATGCATTAACTGTGGTCAACCCCCATAGAAGAATCTTGATAAAAAAAAAGAGAAGACCAAAAAAGAATTATCCTGGGGAGGGTGAGAGGATCAACCAGATTCATTGGATTCAAACTGGAAAGGCGAGAGAGCAAAGGGGGACAAGATCCCTATAAAAATTGGATCAAGAAGGACAGGGTTCTATGCTTTGTGCTTGCCAAAATGGCCCAACGCCCATAACAAGGACAGAGAAAACCCAACTAATGAGTATTCAGTCTAAGAAAGATCTCGACTTATAAAAATTCTCATACCCAACAAATCAAAACAGCATATTTACATGATCTGGTACGATATAGAATATGAAGAAGACAGAACTAAACACATTCTTATCCTTAATATTTTTTTATAATAAAAAGATTATTTTTAATATTCTAAAAAAATCGAATCTCTGACTTCACAATTAAAAAAATACGATTAACTCCCATCGTGACATTCATGTAACCAACTCATGTCAAGAGACACATGCGAATTGCCATGTATTTCCATCAATACAATGGAATATGTGTACTCATTTCTCATACGCCAAAATAACAAAAACCATTTCTCTAATTAGAAAAAGAGCTTTAGTGATCAGGAAAAAATAATCGTAGTCCATACGTAGGATTAGATAAAATAAAGATTCTATAAAAAAAAAATAATAAATAGAGTGACAATGTGATTAAAAGGTTGAAAAAAATATTGGACAATGTGTTAGAATGTAGGTTAAACTCTAAAAATTATAGTGTGAAATAGAGATATTCGATAAAATTATCGTATTATTGTTTTATTTTTTTATTTTTATAGGTCAATTTATTATAACATTATTTGTAATGAAAAATGAAAAATAAAAAGATAAAAGATAAAAGAATATTACTGCTAAAGAGAAAGACCCATCAGGGGATTCCAGGCAGCAGCCTGGGCAAACAAAAGCTGTATACCACGGCATCAGAATACAAGCAAAGAGAACAGTGAAAATGAATGTAAGAAGACTGGAACTTTGATGATGAAGAAGAAAGATGCACTTTCACTTTCACCTTCACCTGCTAGACAATTAACAAGTCAGGAAAAAGGGATACAAGTTTAAAGCTGAGACATCAATTTTCTGAGGACATTTCACTTTCCCCTCTGCGCAACTTGGATTTTTGAAGAATTTGCTGTCATGACTCATGAGTATGCATGCGTTTTCCTTTTTGGTTCCTTGATAGTATCACATCAATTTTGGAATGGGAAAGAGGTCAATGGATGAAGTCAACATATGACAATCATCTCAAGGACCATCAAAATACCGGTCTTATATCGAAACCATAAGGGAACAGTATCAATCAGAATTGAGAATGCAAGCACGAGGTTAAAAAGAAAGGCATTAGTGTGCACAAAGTTCGTCACCATATATATAGTCATTCGTGATAAATTGAGCGCAGAAATGGAGTTCACGGATATCAGTGACGAAGGGCCATAAACTCAGTGGACGCCGTCGAGAGCAAGGGAATGATATGAACTATGAATTAGGATTGAGGGGAAAAAAAGACGAGGTTCAAAATTTCAAATGGATAGCTTAGTGAAGCTTAGTGATGAACAGAGTTCGTCGCTATAGGGAATGAAGTGACGAATGACCTAGCCTTGGCAAGAGTTGGGAAAAGTTTGCATCAGGGATTCGATATTTTCGAAAAACTTGCATGGCGGATAAAAAAACACTCTTATAGCGATAGCTAACGGAGTGAACTATTCGAATTCTCAAGAGAAAATGCAGATAAACAAATATTATCAAACATGGCCTCCCTTTGTGGAAAAATTAATGTAAAGCTTCTGGAAACTAGCATGCAAGCAATGTTAATTGGAGATGGATGAGCTAATAATGAAAATTAATCAATAAAATGCGCATGACACAGAACAACAAAATTTAAGACAAATATAGCTCTGATGCACGTTCTTAACCTAATCTGATCGGTGGTGGACTTACTGTAGTAAACATATGCTTCAGATCGCTAATAGTCAATAGATTGTAACCAGCTTGCAGACAGGAACTCAGATCCGCTGGGCTGGGATACGAACTCCCTCGTGCGCCTGCTTGGTAAAGGATGCGCCTGCACAAATCCAGCAAAGAAGAAAGATAAGCTGAAGTGCTGAACTAATGAAAGCATACGTAACAGATCACACAAGAAGTTGGTTTAGTTGGACTAGCAATACAATTTATGCACCAGCGAACACTAATTATGCTCCAGAAGCAGAATTCAAACAGAATCATCAGGCAGTTGATTGCATGAAACTAGCATGAGTTGGTGGTTTTAACGAGAACCGAGTATGAAATTTCATTTATGTTCAGTAAACGGGGTTCACCATTCATGCTGACACATTGTGTCTGTGTCACGCAGTAAAAATGTGCACCAGAGGCGAAGACTAAAATCACATATTCACGCAGCAAACATGTTACGAACGGGTCCGTTAATAATAAACACAAACAATAATGAGTACGCAAAAAATAACTTGAGACAGAAATTTTTACGTGGAAACCTTTTCAAGAAAAAACCACGGGCGGTCGTCGACGACGAAGAATTCACTAATCAAATGAGGAAATACAAAAGAAGCTACACACAAAATATTGAGAATCTCACAATAAGGGATAGAGATAATAATCTCTAACACAAATCCCTTAAACCCTCAATGTAATT
>JAOVYX010000227.1:0-13844 GCA_035668315.1 Drosera spatulata | reverse complement strand
TGTCCATGATGATGATTTTATATATTGAATATCATTAGAGGCATTTGTGAATATTTGGAGTTATTTTGGGGTCAAAACGATCATTCTTAGTCCAGAAGGTCCTAAGACGGCATCCCGACTTCTGAGACAGACATCCCGACCTCTGAAACGAGTATCCCGACCTCTAGAATGGGTGTCCCGGCCTGTGGGACGAGCGTTCCGGCCTCTGAAATGAGCTTCCCGGCCTCTGGAATGAGTGTCCTAGATTCTGTCCAACTTAACCTTTCAACGTATTTAAATCTATAACTTCTTGTATACTGCTCCAAAAATTATTTCACATACACTACACTTCATAATCTTTCCTGTGAGTTAAATTTTTTGCATAAAACGTTAGCAATAATAACAGTTAAATAGTTCAAGTTTATATTTTTTGGCAGTTCACATAGTTTGACCTTATTTCACTAATTTGCTCATAACTCTCTACATATAACTCCAAATAATTATTTATAAACTGTTCTAGAAACCATACTTTCATACCCTTCCAGTGATATAAGGCTTGTGTTATATATCTTATTATATAATTTCATATCAAGCAACAAAGTTATCTTTGTAACCAGTTTTTTACAGATTGACATATCCGTACGTTTTGATTTATATCTTAAGACATGTGAGAATTCAACATATATTAGTATCAGAATTTATCAAAGAGTATAATTCTTTATAAAATTTCTAATCAAGATGATCAACTTATCTTAATAAGAATGAAGGATCTTCGTTGTACTCGCCTTACCACCTAGCTTCTTCTCTTCTCCTTAAACTTCTCCTTCTTCTCTTCTCTTGCTTAACTCTAATCTTACTTATCACATAGTCATGACCTGATTAGTGAAGCACTGTGACACTGTTTAGTTTAGGCAGAAAACGTAAATTATACTAATAAACTACTATTATTCTTAGCATTTTATGATTGAAACTCAGATGTTATTGAAAGTTAGGAGTCTAATTTATGTAGAGTTTTACAAAATATTTTTTGGAGTTATATACATGAAGCTATAGATTTAATTGCGTCCAAAGAACATGTTAAATGATTTTTGCACAAGTCCCATATTACCCATAATTTTTTTTGAACCGGAAGTTATAAATACAGGATTTATATGTTTTTGAAAAGATCATCGTGTCTATTTTCTAACGATATATAGAAACTCTATTTTTGACATTTTTACTTAAATTTATAGCGATTTTCGATGTGACGGTCAAATCAATCTTAATTTTAACTATCGTCTTGCATGACAGGGATTTAATTCTTTTTATGAGAATCCATTATTCACACCTGATTATTTTAATATGATATAAATATTACTCCCTCTGTCTCAATTCAATTATAACGATTTGATCCGATATGAGATTTTATGTGTATGGAATTTGATGAAGAAAAAAATATCTTTTTTAGAGATAGTGTATTACAAAATGTATGAAATTAGTTACATCCCATTCCAATCATAAATCGATCGTAAATAGTGTTTTGCGACGGATTTGCGACTGAAATTAGGTGAAGCTTATTGTCTAGTCACAAATTGTGACCGATAAATAATCAGTCATTAAATATTTTTCGATAGACTTTGTGATAGAATGCTTTTCCGTAAAAAATTTGCTACAGAACTATCATAAATTTGCGATGGAAAATGAACTTCTGTCACTAAAGCTTATTTCCTAGAACGAAAGATTTGCGACAGATTGTGTAACAAATTTGCGATGGAAAACCCATAATCGGTCGCAAAGTTGGAAATCGAAAAAAAAAAATTCCTGAAAATCGATCCTCGTCTGCTATATACATACAACCAAACACCCAAACTACATGTTTTGGGCTGGCAAATCATCATTTAATCAAAAAAGAAGTCAATACTGTTTCAACCCAAATAACAATCCAGAATACATAAACATTCCACCATACATAAACATAAATCCTAAAATCCAGAAAATGCCGCGACGGACGACTAAAATACGCTAGTCTGCTCCTCTGCGCCTGGTGGTGATGGTGTTTCCCGGAGATGGTAAGGAGATGGATCAAGGGGATTGCTATCGCATTGAGTGAGCCGCTGCGTCAGGCGTTCTACCACCTGCGTGAGAGCCTCAACCTTCGCAACCAAGGTCACATTGGACTCCTCCAATGCGGCGACTCAACTGCTGTCAATAGACGGCCAACTACGAGAGGACAGCGAGTCCTTCGAGTTGAACATGGAGCTGACCGAGGCAAGTCCATAGACGTTCCCCTTCTTACACCTCACCGTTCGGAGCTACGCCTGACTCTGTGCATCGCTGATCTCCTCCTCGACCAGCTCCGTACCGGGCTCCCTCTCCGCACGCAACTGATCCATGATATCCTTCTCTAATATGGAGTACTGAGGCTGTAAACAAGCATGGATAAAGTATTTTAATTTGGCATTGGATTGAAATAAAAAAAAAATTAACTACTTAAGTAAAACAAAAACATAAAAATTGAAAAAGACTATAATCTAATAAATAACAAAGTCAAGTTACCACCGTCTTCTTGGATCTCTCATCGCACTAAACCATCTCGCCTGGCTCTGCGTCCTTCTTCGTGTGTGTTTTTTCAAACACCTCCATCCTAGTCCGCTTTCTCTTTAACTCTTTTTCTTGCAAAAAAAAAACAAAAAACAAAAAACAAAAACGGAATCATTCAAAAAAAAAAAAAAAATAATGGTGATGAAACAGATAAATTGAAAATTTTAATTTAGATAGTTACCATCTTCTTGGCGACATGGATCGTCGATACCGATCCCTGGGTGTGTTTCGCCTCAGAATGCTTCCTGTTTTCTTGACCATGCTCCGATCGGATCTTGAACTTAGGATCCTTCGTCCAAAGTTCCTTCATCAGGGTCTCTGTATCCTCGTCGATCCTACCCCTTAGAACAACCCTCCTTTGTCTGTACACGTGATCCCTGACACGGTCAATCATCTTTGTCCTTCAGGCATCATACACCATAGCACTGATCTCGTGCCTCTAACGATACAGGTCCTAAAAACAAATTGTTCCCCCAAAAGAATTTGAATAGACACAAAGATTCTTTTATTTAATCTTACCCTAAAAAATACAAACATCTTGTCCCTTGTCCATGTGGGAATGTCCGTCCAACATGTCCAAGGGCCACAATAGCAACTCCTGAAAGACTCCATGACATGGGATACAACGGAGTGATAGTTAAACCTGAAAATAACAATTTTTCAGAGCATGATGCATGACATTAATACTAAGATTAAATTTGAATTGGAAAAAGACTTAAAACACAAAATACATATCAAAGACGACCGTCACCATCATATTGGTCATCATAGTCATACCGAAAGGATGAATGAGATGATTATCTATGTGGAGAAGGAACCAGAGGAGAAGACGTTGATGAGGGAGTCGAGGAAGGTTGTAGTGGTGAAACAGATGAGTGACGTGGAGCCGTTGATGGAGCGGATGATCGACAGTGATCGTCTGGAGGAGCTGCTGCTGACATAGACGTAGGAGGTTCACATATAGAGATGGTCGTGCGAAGAACATGTCAGAAAGTAGGAGGTGGGACCAGGTAATAACTCCCCGAGTTTCGCTGATAGGACACGTGGCGTTATGCCGTTAAGAACCCGATTTATGACAAAGCTAACCAAACCAAATGGGTCTAGAGGTATCAAGAGTCAAGAAAAATACCTATGATGCTTAGTTCAACCTGTTCAGCTATTATAAATCATTTTACATCAGTAGTACAGAAACTATTTAATCACATAGTTTGGCGACATGATTAGTACATGGCATTTATCACATATCCAAAATGACTATAGGTTTCATCACAATATCTCTCAAAATGCATAAGGCGATTAACGTCCTCACTGATCGTCTGGTAACTCACATGTAAACGGAATACATAATCCGTGAGTATGAAACTCAATAACCTAGAGTATACGTCTCACATTTGCAAGGTATTCCCCTGACTATGGCGAATCGATGAGTACCAGTAAAACAGTTATACTTTTTAGGAAAATAGGTATGCCATACTACGTGTGAGTATATGTATGATTTCATGTTTCTTATGTTTCACTTTTATTAGCATGGACCCATGACTCGAGAGTTTTCAACAAGCAGACTTTGAATACAAGACTCGTCAATCCTCGATCGGGCTACAAGAATCCGTCGATTCGATAGGTACGTGCCAAGATTGTACGTCGTCTTACACTTTAGTGGATAAAGTGTGTTTCCCACGGGCTCTATTTGTCCCTCGTTGGGGTAGATTTAGGCCTCTCTACAGAGAGTAACCAGTGGCCGCGCCACATCTAGCGTTGAAGCCGCTCCATGCATGCTACGAGGATGGGGGCAGCCCAATGCTCTCTAGCTAGTTCAGTTCACCCGTGATGATGACTCAAGAAGATTGGCTAGAGTTCAGTCTCGATGACTTTTACTTGACATTTGAAAAAGATTCTCAAGAAGGGACATCACGTTCGACCTTATTCGCAATGAGATCTCGACAGTATGGCGTACAGCCTCCAACACATTTTCAGAGGAGTACGACATATGACTTAACAGTGCATGCACCACGTACAGCGTTCAGCCTTTATATTTGAATAGGTGTTCATCGTTGGTTTGCATTTCATTTATTCATATGTCCCTTAGTGTAAATCCCAAACTCGTTTAATGCTCTCTTAGGCATGTGTTATGATGATTTTATTTAGCGTTGTTCATGCATTATAACATCACCTTGTGTCTGTATATTTGAGCATATCGTAGTAGTGTATGATTTGATATGTTATTACCTTAGTAGTTTATTTTGCATCTGTCACGGTGCAGTTATAGGTGTCGTATAGTCATACATGCATATTTAATATCCATTTCGATCGCAAAGTTTATGTATCACATTTACGCGTTTAGGTTAATCCATCACAACGAATGTGCACTACGCTCACCAAGGATGGGGGTCCCGTACCGGGGCGTTCTGTCTTCAGGACAGAGCCCTGTCGCTGACGCGATCTGGAACAGTCGCGGACGCGACAGCTTAAATTCCAGAAATTGGAGAATTTTGCTGGGTCGCGGGCGTGACCATGCCCGTTGCGACCGCGACTGTACAGAATTTACTGAAAAAGCAGAAATTTTACACCCAACGCTCACGAAATCTTCATACGATTCCACCATCACATGAAATACGTCCTACTTGGTCAACACATAGCACAAACGAGGTCCTAGACATGCTCGAACATAATCTAGCTCATGAACGAAAATAATCGTCTCGAATTGGGTTGGTTACCTTTAGATACTTTCCTCCTCGGTGTGGTTTCGTTTGCTGGTCTCCTTGTTTCCAATGATTGATGCTGCTGTCTTTTTACACTCCCCGATGTCACCGTCGTGTCCGTCTTTTCTATTCCCGTCATTGCTATTATTTGGAGACGATGACACGATGGGGGCTCGTGAGCTTATGATGTCGATGTGTTAGCGGCTAAGGTGGTGGCCGTTTGGTGAGGCGTTGGTGGCTGATTGCAGGGCGTTGATGATGATGAGAAGATGGTGTGTTTTGATGGTGGTTTGCCGAGAAGAAGGAAATGGGGAATGGGGAAGAGCTGCAGGACGGTGAATGATCGTGGTGGTGTGATCTACTTGAGGTGATGGGAGGCGTATGCGGGATTCGCGGACGAGGCGGCAAGCATGCCGGGAGATTTTCAACGAGCGTGAATAGTAAACAGGAAAAGAGAATTTGGTGGGAGATTGGATATTTCAAATTCCCTCCCTCGTTTGATTGTTATCAGTCTATTTTTATCCATATTTCGTTCTATTATTTTATCGAAAACCATGCTTGCAAATAAGCAAAATTATTTCTAACTCTGTGATATCTGTTTCGTTGTAAATTTTGAATATTTTCGGGACTGTATTTTATTAGCCTAAATACGTGTATTATAACATCGCACGTACGTTATACTTAGTACGTACGTTTGTTAAACACATACGTTACACCGTTATAATGTTATGTTTAACGTTATGTATTCGTTATATTATTCGTAGTTTTAAATAGCGTTATATTTTGTAATATAATTAATATCAAAATTTCAGGGTATTACATCACCCCAACTTTTAGAAGGTTTCGTCCTTGAAACCAAATGTAAGTAGGGATAAGCTAGAAGGAACCTACTGTAAAGAAAGAAAATGCGGACTTGCTGAAATTTTATATTTCAAACCGTCCCTTAACACCGAGGTGCCATATCAAAATACAAATTATCGAGAATTTATAGTAGAACTTATTTCGTCCATCTGGTAGGACTCCTTCCTGGTTCTGCTTTTGAATAAAGCTTTACTAGAATTAGCAACATCAATCCTATACCCATATGTCTAACAACCATAGTACAAGATCAGACATATAGATCCTAAAACCAGTATAACTGGTATCATGACATATTGTGACAGGAACTCTAACTCCTCAGGCGTTGCGACGAAGGGAGCAATCATACTGATCACCGCACCACAAAGTGCAAGAAACACAAGTATTATACCCAGCAGAGTAAGCAGACGCATTTTTACTGTGTTTTGTGAGGAAGGGAGAAAGTTTTGAACTCTAAATGGGTTCATGGATTTTCACTGCTATTTATACTAGATAGAATAATAATAAGATAGAGATAAGATCTAAGTCTAAATCTTCGATTCTCATTTATGATATTGAACTGTGAAGTGACTCTATTATCATGCGTTGGAAGACTTCGTCAGATGAAGATAAATAAGATCTAAGCTCAATATCTCAATCTTAAATGTAACATTGAATTTTATTCATTTATTTATTGATATATTGGATATATTTAATATCAAAATTTCGGGGTATTATGTCACCCTCAACTTTTAGAATGTTACGTCTCCGAAACAAAACAACATTAATTATGTAGGAGCGAGAATGAACTAACCAGAAAACAGATGCGGGTAGCATTTTCGCATTGTTTCCCCTTCCTCCCAAGTCGCTTCCGAGGTCAGATGATTTGTCCAGAGAACGTTCACCAAGGAGATGGTTCGGTTCTTGAGGACTTTTTCGCGTCGATCCAGAATCTGCTGGGGTTGTTTTTTGTACGTTAAATTCTCCTTTAGAATGATCGGCTCATGTTCGATGACATGACTTGAGTCAGAGACATACTTTCTCAGCTGCGATACGTGAAATAATTGTGTATCGTAGAGAGATCGGTTGACAATGCAAGTCTGTGAGCCACTTCGTCCACTCGTTTCAGGATCTCATATAGTCCCACATAACGAGGACTAAGTTTTCCTTTCCTTCCGAACCGCATCACACCTTTTGTGGAAGAAACCTTTAGGAATACGTGATCCCCTATTTCAAATTCAAGCGGTCTTCTATTATTGATTCATTCTATTATTGATTCATCCTATTTCAAACCAGAAAATATTTTGGTTCATTCTATTATTGATTCATTCTGATCTATATTTAATTTATTCAATAATTTTTGTCAATGAAAACTATTCCTTGGTGTAGAAAAGGGCACATTTAGATGCATACAGCTTCAGCATTAACCTTGTACAAAGCCCACCAAACTAGATTTCATCGGACTTCCCTCCAATGTTGCCACCACATGTAAGGGTTCCACTTGGGAGACCAAGAAAAGAGAGAAGAAAGATTTCTGATGAGCCTAGGAAAGATCAGAACAAGGCTAGCAAGAGAGGAACTCAGATGACATATCAAAAATACTTCAAAACAGGACACAATGCTCGAGGTTGTAGGAATGAGATTAATCCTAGATCGAAGCACCATGTACAAGAGTGTATTCCAGATCATGTAATTAACTAAAGTTGTTATAAGTTGCTGCATAATGATTCATTTTTTATGTTCTAGTATATGTAGGCATCAACATCGGATAATGTTCCTCATGCTGCACCAAGTAATTCGAACACCATAAGTCAGGCCAACAACGTATGAAAGCTTATATTGTGTTACATTACAGCTTAACTTATGTTTTATCCATGCATTTTATATGTCAATCTAGTTTCTCCAACTAATATCAGAACCAACCATCACAGAACCAAATTGGATCCATCTCTTCTACAAACTCTAGAAGAATTGTAGGATGTGGTAAAGGACGAAGGAATGCAAGAGATGGCTCAGTTTTTGCAAGTGCACGAGTTAAAGCCGCCAAAACATCTGTTGAAGCAAGAGTGACATCTGATGGTACTGAAAATTGCTCGTGGAAGAGCAAATGAAATGGGAAATAAAGCTGGAACATCAGGTGCTCATGTGAGATCAGGTGAAAGAGGGAGGCCACAATCTGAAGGTGTTGATGGTCTTCAGCCATGGCAAAGATTTTATTAGAATGATGTTTCGAATCAGCAGCATGTTCTTGATTGTACCTTGAACCATGTATATCAGGAAGACTTTGGTTGTAGACTCGATGCTTTGTTTTTTGTTTTTTTTGGATCCTAACTGTGTTTATGTCATGTGGTTGAATCAGGAATGCTGTTTGAATCTTTGTGTACTATTATGATCTTCCTATATTTGAATCATGACTGGTAAGGTTGTATATCAGCTGTTTATGTGCTATGATCTTTGTGTATTTCAATCTGGTATGACACAACTGTATATCAGGATATGGCTTATTTGTCAATGATATTATGTTTGTATCAGCACAGGTTTAATTTGGATAGCAAAATCAGTATGTCAGATTAGATCATGTCAGGTTTTTTGTTTTGGGTTTTTTTTTTTTTTTTTTTTTTTGCCAAACCATATGTGCTACAGATCACCACAAAAGTGTACAGGAAGGATTCCCTAATTAACCCATTCATTGAAACAATGAGATACAAAATGAATGACAATGAGTCATAATGGATTCCCAAATTCAGTATTACATAACTATAATAACCAAACATCGAATACAAGAAGCACAATCAACTACTGGAATAAGCAAGCAGGGCCAGAAATCATGTAATCCATCTACCCTAATACTGAGACCAATCATCTAATCAACAACCCTAATACACCAAGAGCAACAAACGCGATCATGGACAGCTTCAAGATACAAACAACAATCTCTAGCACCTTAACTTTCTCAACAACATCGTAGCAACCACAACGACAGCTTCTCAAACTCTTATCAACAATTCTGGCACCACCAGGTGTAAGCCCCTAGAGGGTCTACACCAAGTAAAAAACCCACATTCGTCTCGTTTGAAGAATAGCTTTCCCTTCGAGCTTCGATCAGGGCCAACTATTCGAATTGGAGGAACATTGCGGCATCGACAGTTCGGAGGGATGTAGATTAGGATTTCTGGTCCTTCAGCGTTGCTTGATTGGATTGATTTGCTCATTGATGACATGAGGATGAATGAAGGAGAGATTGAGAAGGAGAAGGAGAAATGACTTCTGTTCATTGGAGAAATTGGGGGAGAAATCAGGTTTAGGTCATTATAGGGTGAATGCAGGGTAATTTCATCCGAAACACCAAAAGAAATGAGACAAAACCCTAGAATAAAAGCAAATGGTCAACTATCCATTAAAATGGATGGAAATACTAACGCTTGCATTTTGGTCATATATTTTAGGGGGTAAAATACCTATTGTAAAAGTTTAGGTAGCTATGTGTCAAAGAGAAAAAGTTCAGATGGATAAAATATAGTTTTTTTATTTTTATATTTAAAAAATTTTGTGTGATTAAGGTATTTTATTTGATAAAAAATAAAAAAATAAAAAAAATTATGTGATTGAGAATCAAAATTAAAAAATAATAATATAAATTTATATGTATGAGATAAATATTGTAATATTTTTTGATAAAGTAATTATGGTAATTATAATGTCACGGATCCCCACAATTTGCTCAAAACTGGATGGGCATGACTTATCATAATACTAGTTTCCTATCCTACGCGCTGTGCAGGTTATTTATAATCATTTTATAAATTTATGTGTTAAATTATGAGATATTCTTTTTTACGGTTTTTTTCATTTGTGATTTCTAATGGTATACATTAAACGAAATTATGATATGTCATGAAAAAAGAATACAAGATTTTTTCTATTTTATTTTCAATGTTTTTTTTAAATATAATTAATTAAAATTTTGTTTTTTTGTAAAACATGTAAAAAAAATTAAAATTACTGATAGATAATAGGATTATTTTTTATGTTTTTTTTTCAAATTTCGATTGAGAATAGAATATTCTTTGTATTTTTGTGTTTTCATTGTAATAGGAGATTTTTTTTTCCATTATAATTGAAAAATTGATGACATTCCACATACTTGGCATCCCACTCCCACATACCTGTCCCACATACCTAACGTCCCATTGAAATGTTTAGTGTATTTATATATATAGATTATTATCTTGCACGCTAGGTTTTTTAAGGATCATTTTATTTTTTATATGTTAAATAGTAACGTTGTTTAAGACCCTTTTATATGTTTATGTGTTAATTAAATTATATATTTTAGTGTTGATTGTGATTTTATGTATTTATATGTTTTTATTTTGATTTTGCGTTGTTGTGTTTTTATTAATGTTGTTCTGTATGTATATATATAATAGTTGTTGGATTCTTAAAGATTGTAAAGTTTTTTTTAAAAATTTTTATAGATAAAATTTAACATTTGAAAAGGTTCATGGACATTTGAAAAGATTGATGGCGTCCCACATCCCATATCTTAGCCTCCATGATCTTCACGTCTCACAAAATGATTTTATGTATTTATATATATAATAGATTTTTGGATGAATTCCCAAAAACTACAAAAAAATAGAAAAAATACCCAACACATACAACACGAAAAAATAATTCCCATCCATTACAATTTGAATTTGTCCCAACCCGGCCCAAACACGACATCACTTTGCTCATCGAATTCACCTTTCTCGTTGTCTTTCTCCTCCACCACAACTCACCACCCGTCGCCGCCATTACCGTAAGTCCATCGGATTCATCCTCCTTGCCACCTTCTCCATCTCCACAGCCCACCACACATCAAATATGAAAGTCGTAGGAAAGAAGTACAAACATCTCCAGACTCACAGCACACTGATAGCGTATGAACACGGAGATCCTTATACAAGGATCTCCAAACTTACACACCCTCAAACTGAATCCTTCAATACACCTGGAGTATATGAACAGCAATCCCATAAGAATGACACCAGCAAGATGTTCGATAAAATGCCACAAAGAAATAGAGCGTCGATTCAAACGGAAATAAGGCGCCAGGTCATGGGACAACATGACAGAAATCGGGGATAAAAAAAGATGCTTCGATTAGTTTACATAATCAAAAAACTCAGGCGCACTGTTTATATAACACAGACGCAGTATTTTATTCAAACAGTGAGCCTGTGTTATGTAAAAAGTGCGCCTGCATTAACAAAAACAAAAAACTACAAAAAATCAATAAAAACAAAAATTATAACATGATATCCATAAAATTGAAAACATTATTACATAGTACCCAACATAATTTTTTTTTCTTTTAAAAAAAAAATGACGCACTATTTTATTGAACTGACGTACTGTTTCAAAGTAGTGCGCCTGAAAGAATGAAATAGTGCTCCTGTTATTTAAAAAAAATCACAAAAATCAATCAAACCCATCCTAAAACTAAATTACTATAACCCAAATAAGTAGATTAGAGTCTTCAATCACTGAAAATGATCAAGGAGCAATGATTTGGCAGTTAGGATTTCTCAAAAGGTCGAAACCCCTCATCCGATGAAAAAAATCGAAATCTTTACTCGAATTCAATTCCACTCATCAATCGTGAATGCTACACTATTTCAACAACAAAATCCAATGAAAAAAATATGAAATTGATCAATTAGGGTTTTTTTTTCTCGAACTCTATAAAACAAAATGCAATCATTTGATAAGAAGATAACCGTATGCATAAATTAAAGTGAATTGATTCAAACGTTCATTGACAAACTAAAAATAATAGTGCGCCTATGTTATATAAATTATGCGCCTATTGTTTTTTTCACAAGATCACAAGTTTAAACGAATCCTTAAACACAAATTTATAACATGATATCAATAGAATTGAAAAAATCCTTATTTAGTAAACATGTTTTTTTTTTAAAAAAAACCCAGATACAAAAAGTGCAGAATTATCCAGACGTCCTGTTTCGTTGTATTGGCGTACTGTTTGACATTATTTAGACGCCCTGTTTCAATGAACTGACGCACTGTTTCAAATAATGCGCCAGAACAAAGCAAAACAATGCGTCAGTACAAATCCAAAAACCAAATCGAAAAACCACAAAAAATCATCATCACCAAAACACACACATCATCACCACCACCACCTCCGATCATCACCGTCTTCCTAAAATCACCAACGAATTCCAACACTCAACAACTTAAGCTTCTAAACCACATTCCCACCAAAATAGAGTCCTCAACCATTGCTTTTGATCTCAAATCAAATCCAAAGTCGAAACCCTCGTCTCATTAGATCGATCTTCTCCGATCAGAGTCGCGACATTGACGAACGGCCTTCGCAGGTTCTCGACTGCCAGCGAGCGGGATTCAACAGGGACGCTCGAAGGTCCGTCATGCATCGTCGTCGTTGATTTAGAGACCGCCACTTAGAACAATGCTTTGCTCGTTCCAGTGCTTTCCTAATTGATTGTGGTATGTGTTTGTGTGTCTTTGAGGCGATGATGGCTTACATGAGCTCATCTCTTGATAAGTCGATCATTTTGGGTAAAGCATATAAGCAGTGTTGATGCTGGACATGAGAATGAATTGAGGGTCTTTTGATCATGATTTATGATGCGAAATTTTCTTTGTTGGCGATTTTTCGATTTAAAGGATAGTTAGTGCGCACTGCCTAGATTATGTATTGTGTTTTGATTTTTTGGTTGAGATTTTGGTATTTGAATGAGATGAAAAGTTGATTGATTTATTTTTGTGTTTAGTTTAGACTTTTTGTTTAAGGCGCTTTGTTTTTTTTTTTTTTTTTGCCACTCTGTTTGAGGCGCTCTGTGTTTTTATACATACGTTTTATTTTTCTTTAGGCGCTCGATATTTTTGTTCAGATGCTCTGTTTCAAAACAGAGCGTCTTATATGGGAAACAAAGCGGTAGAAAAACCATGACCCAAATAGAGCATCAATTAAAAGATATACTGATGCTCTGTTTCATTTTGTGATGGCGCTCTATTTTCATTTTTGATCATGCGCTTTGTTTTGATTCCGACCGGATTCCGACGGCGGTGGACGAATTCCAGCCAAGATTCCGACGACGCTAGGGGTTAGGGTGGAGATGAAAATAGGGTCAGTGGTTTGAATGAGATAGATGAATTGTATATTTTGGAATTTAGATTCTTTGTGTATCTTTTTGGTATTTTTTTCAAGTTTTTTATATGTTTAGCAAATTCATCAAAAAATCAATAAAAACAAAAAATTATAACATGATATCCATAAATTGAAAACATTATCACATGATACCCAACATGATTTATTTTAAAAAAATAAAATAAAACAACACTGGCATACTGTTTCATTGAACTGGCGCACTGTTTCATTCAAACAGGACGTCAGTACAAAACAAAACAGTGCGTCAATTCAAATTCAACAAATTCAAAAACCACAAAAAATCAATTAAAACAAAATTTTATAATATGATATTCATAAAATTGAAATTATTATTATATAGTTACCAACATATATTTTTTTAAAAAAACAAACAAACTGATGCACTGTTTCATTGGACTAACGCACTGTTGTCAAACCCAAACAAGTAGATTAGAGTTTTCAATCACTGTTTCAAACACATTGGCGCATCATTATCTTGTTTGCTTCCTTATGTTCTGGTTTTCTTCCAAGAATTTGGGATCATGAAACTGTAAATTTTTACAAGT
>JAOVYX010000226.1:0-13846 GCA_035668315.1 Drosera spatulata | reverse complement strand
CACGTGTATTTGTTAAACACATGCGTTACACCAATATAACGTTACGTATTCGTTATATCGTTCGTATTCTTAAATAGCGTTATATATATTCGTATATTTAATATCAAAATTTCGGGATATTACATCAGTAAATAGCAAAAACATAATATTACTGAACGTTATAATTTATACAACGGGGTTATAAATTCGTTTGCCAAAATCATGACAAAAATATGGTAAGTATCCAAAAAATTCCTTAAAATTTAGTTTCATAATAATTAATATGAATAGTAAATAATCGTACGCTATAATTTATTTTACGGGGTTAAAAGGCTTGTTTGATGATATAATAAGGAAAGAATGCAAAATATGAATGAAATGTAATCCTAATACGCTAATACGAGGAAATACGGTCTCAATACGAAAATACCGTATTTATAGGAAAGTGACCTAAATCTAATTTTGGCACACATTTTTTTTATGTCAATTTCTACTCCACCTAAATTAAATTATTTATCCACTAATTATCCACTTAAACTATTTTAATTAATTTAGTTTTTCTATAAATATAAGCTCTCTTCCCTTTGAAAACTTCTTGCAAACATAAAAATACTTCTTGTCATGCAAAAGAAGAGATAAGCAAAAGAAATGAAGAAGGAGAGTTTGAGGAAAAGGGGAGAAGTTAGGGTTATACGGCGACGTGGATCTTTCATCATTAATAAGAGATGATGATCAACTTGTTTAGAAATTTTGTGAAAAATCATAATCTCTGTGATAAATTTCGATTTTAATATATGCTGAATTCTCATATGTCTAGTTTTTGATAAAGTTAATAGATCATGATTTGGACTTATGAATCTCAAGATATAAATCAAAACGTGCGGATATTTTAATCTGCAAAAACTGGTTATAAGGATCACTTTACGACTTGATCTGAAATTACACAGAAAGAGTTAGAACACAAATTTTATATCAAAGGAAATGTGTTGAAGTCTAGTTTCCATAGCAGTTTAAAAATCAAGATTTGGAGTTGTATTTAAGGAGTTATGAGCTGATTAGTGAAGAAAGGTTAAACTATCTGATCTAACAGAAAATATAAAATTGAACGAATAAACTACTATTGTTAGTAAGATTTCGTGATAGAAACTTTAATTCAATGAAAAGATTATGAAGTTTAGTTTATGCAGAATTTTACAAAATATTTTTTGGAGCTGTATACGAGAAGTTATAGATTTAAACGCGTCGAAGGGTCATGTTGGATAGAATCCAGAAATGAACCGTTTTGACCCCGAAACAACTCCAAATGTTCATAAATACTTCTAATAATGATAAATACATAAAATCATCATCATGCAATATCAAAATAAGTATCAAATACTTTTCTCAAAGCTTGGCACCACCACATAATATTATTATGACAGTTTTTCAAGAAATACGAACAAATATACTTAACTCCATAACGTGAACGATCATTCATAAGGGTGTATCTTAATACGCGTATCCTATTATATTATATGACTTAGAGACACTGCTCATTATCACCTAAGGACGAGGTTGAGTATGTGCATGTGAAGAATTGTGATAAAAGATAACATTTAGATTTATTGTGTGTAATGTTACGTGTTATAATACTGTGAGTATAATAATATGCATTGGACTCTTTGGACGTAGTCACTAAATGTAGCTGGCGTAAAATGCTGACTGCAACTGCTGTGTGCTAAATACTGTGTGCTATGGAGTTTTGTTGCATGGTGTGTGTTATGCCTTATTTGCTTGTATAATGAGGGTGAATATGTGAAAGGGGTGTAAATCTATAATTGATGAGATAACTCCATGGTATAAAACACAAAGAGCGTTGTGTCTGTCGCATGTGTTACACAGTGACTTGGTGGTGACATTCTTTTATCGACCTTTTGGTATGAGGCTATCTCACTCCAGGAGACCTGGGCTCCGGTTTGGCCGTTCCCCTTTCGCGGATGTCTCTTTTGCTAAAACTGAATAAAGCTTATTTATGAAATTGAATAAGTCTCCCCAAGAGCACAATTATAACATTGAGGGCATCTATTGTTTGTCGTCTCTGTGATTGACATGATGGTAAGTATAACAAAGTCTTTGAGTAAATTGTTCAGTGCAGCAATGCATGAGACTTGGATTGGAGATCTGTCGTGTCATAGTGTCATTATCTCAATTTGTATGATATGGAGGTCTTGACTGTCACTACCATAAAGGATATGACGGTAGTAAATGACGTCGATAATGTCTGGAGTGTCGATGGACGCATGATTTCGAACGTTGTTACGTGGTGTTAAGTATGCTTATGTGATTAGGGTGAATCATTGGTATGTTTGTGATGATAATTATGAATGTCAGACAGACAAGATAATTGCAGAGTGCTGGAACAAAGGATCTAAGTGATCATTTTTTTTCTTTTATTATCTTCTTCTCTCGTGTAATCCCTGATAAGTGTGTCGACACGTTATTGAGCTCCTATAGCTCACGATTACTATTTTTCTGTGTCTTTCTTCTTCTCCTTGATATAGGAGCAAGACTTGAAGAAGAAGTGTTACATAAGATTTGATGCTAGATGTAGCTTTTGTGTGAAAGGTATTTTGATCTTAGGAAGAGACGTAAATTTCGCTATAAAGGTGATATTCTGAGATATGATTGAGTGCATCAAAAGTTTCTAAACTAAAGTTGTATAAGTGAACTTAACTTAATTCAAATGACTAAGTCAGGAAGTATAGGGTAATAACCCGAAAAATTTGATATTAAAAATATGCAATGTATTAATGAATGAGCGTATAACATAACATTAAACGAAACGTTATATATATAATCGAACGAATAAAATATAAAGTTAAACGTAACGTTATATAATCGATAACGTACGAATAAAAATGATGAGAGCGTAACGTTTTAACGTAACGTTACAAACCTACAAATAATATAACGAATACGCATCGTTAAATATAATGTTATAACAATGTAACGTGCATGTTTAACAAACGTACATGTTAAATATAATGTACGTGTGCCGTTATGGCGTAACGTTATAATATTCGTATTTGGGCAAATGAAATACGGTCCCAAGAATATTCGAGATTTTTAGCCAAACGAACGTCATTAAGTTAAAAATAATTTTTTCTATTTGTCGATATATTTTTCAGTGAAATAATATAACGAAATACGGATAAAAATAGACGGACAAAACAAACGAGGGAATAATTTTAAAATATATTCAATTCCCTCCACTTTCTAATCTTTCTTGCAAAGCTGCACATGCACATTTCGACGTTGACATTTTGCCTTGCCCGCGTACGTCTCGTCGCCCCGCCCACCATCATCACCTCACCACCCTTCACCTCCTTGCCATCACCGCTCTCTGCTCTCATTCTCCCCTCCTCCTTCGCTCCATCATCTTCCTCCATCACATCTTCACCAAACACCAACATCACACCACCACTGGCTCACCATCTTCACCCACGAGCTTCAACATCACCATCTTCGAGCGATCGGAGCAACAACGACGAAGGTGAACGTAGCAAGGCGTGGAAGAGGAGTTGACGGCCCAGGAAGCAAAGGACAGCAGTGAGATGAGTTCATGAAAAACAAACGTTGAGGTAACCTAATCCGATACGAGACGTTTATATTCGTTCATCAGTTCGTTTCCCATTCGTACGTCGTTGAATCACGTTTGACCTGTGGAATATGCATGGAGGATGAAATATAAATGTTGGTATCATTGTCGAAGGATTTCGCGAATGGTTGATGTGAATTTCCTGCGTTTTGGGCAACACAGAACAGTTGTGCCCGCGACGATTGTCGCCCCTACGACCGTCCTAGTCGCGCTCGCGACCTTGCCCAGCTTACAACAGAAAATTTCCGAGGTTGAAATCGACCTCAAACGTCAACCTTAAGGTATATTCTTGCATATTTGGGCAAAAAAATACGTGTATAAAATATTAAAAATGATGCATGCGATCATGCAACTCTGAAATCAAAGACGGGGCTCTATCCTGAAGACAGAACGCCTCGGTGCGTCATACACCATTATTTTTTTTCTAACGAGGGTGCTGCCCTCGTACTTCCGCCAGGGGGCAGCCCCTTGGACTCCCGCCAGGTGAGCGGGAAGCGGGACCCCCGTCCTTGGTGATCGTAGCGCACATTCGTCGTGAAGGATTAACCTAAACGCGTATATGTGATACATAAAACCTTGTGTATAAAAAAATAGATATTAAATATGCATGTTTGACTATACGATACCTCAATCGCGTCGTGACAGGTGCAAAATAAACTAACAAGATAATAACAACTCAAATCATACACTACTACGTGTTACAAATAAACGATATGCTCAAATATACAGGTACAAGGTGATCTATAATGCATGAACAACGCTAAATGAAATCATCATGACGCATGCCTAAGGAAGCATTGAAATGAGTTAGGAATTACACTGCGGGACATACGAATAAATGAAATGCAAACCAATATTGAATACCTAATCAAATATAAAGGCTGAAAACTATACATTGTTCATAAACTTTCAAATCTTCTGTCTTACTTTATTGAAAGTGTTTTGGAGATTGAGCTCGGCATTGTCATCATCTCCCTTTGCTGAAACTGTTGGGAAGAAGGTCGTACTTGGTGTCCCTTCTTGGAATGTATCGAATGTCAAGTGAAGTCCTAGGGACTGAACTCTAGCCAAATTTCTTGAGTCATCGTCACGGATGAACTGAAACTAGCTAGGGAGCGTTTGGCAGCCCCCATCCTCTTAGCATGCATGCAGCGGCTTCAACGCCGGATGTGACGGGGCCACTGGGTACTCTCTGCAGGGAGGCCTAATCTATCCCAATGAACGGCAAATAGAGCCCGTTGGAAGCGCACTTTATCTATTAAAGTGTAAGACGGCATACAATCGGTGCAAGTACGTACTGGATCGATGGATTCTTGTATCCCGGCTGACGATTGACGAATCTTGTATTCAGAGTCTGTCTGTTGAAAACTCTCGAGTCATGGGCTCATGCTAACAAAAAAAAAATGAACATAAGAAACGTGAAATCATACAAATACTCACACGTAGTATGGCATACTTATTTTTCTAAAAAGTATAAATGTTTTATTGGTACTCATCGATTCGTCATAGTCGGGGGAGTACCATGTAAATATGAGGCATATATTCTAGGTTATTGAGTTTCATACTCACGGGTTATGTATTCCGTTTATAGGAGAGTTACTAAATGATCAGTGAAGACTGCAGTCCCTTATGTATTTTTGGAGATGTTGTAATGAAACTATAATCATTTTGGATATGTAATATATGCGATGTACTAGTCCTGTCACAAACTGTGTAACTTAATGGCTTCCGCTCTATGATTGTAAACTGAATTCGTAACAGCTAAACAACATGAATGGTAGCATTATAGGTAGTTTTCTTGACTCTCTATACCTATAAGCCCGTTTGCTTTATTTAGCCTTGTCATGAACCGGGTTCGTGATGGCATAACGTCATGTGTCACATGACGTGGATCTTGGGACGTTACATATAGTTTTTGCCTAGCTGAGGAGTTGGGCCCAGCGATAGTGACGTCATAAGTATCATTAAGTATTGGAAGGTCGGAACGTTACATTACATGTTCGATCATCCATCCCCACGGTTCCTTCAACCATTGACCTATTATAAGATGCAATACACTCATTTCGGGATCTAATTCATTAGCATGAAAGGCATAGACATTTGTGATTTTACATTTCAGCAAAGTGTCACAAGCCTTCCTACCACTAAATCCCTCAACCATTTCCCAACAATTTTGTTTAGTCTTCGCTATTCCTTCAAAATTGATCCCCAAAGTTTGACCAATAATCTCCGGATTAAGAATAATGTTTTTATCCTTAACCCATGACCTATAATGGCAAATTCTCTTTGGGCTAGGCTCGAAGTGAGCATAAAACAATCGCATCATCTCCGGATAGCATCTAGTTGTCCTATTGGTTATCAAATCTTTTCAACCTTGAGCTTTAAACCAATCACTAAACCTCAGAAAGTTATTTTGATCAAGCCAATCAAGAATCACATGACCATAACTAAGTTCCTTTTTCAATTGCTCATCGTACACACCCTCATAATGATCGGATAGAAACTCAAGAGTGGCACTAGATTGACTACCTCCCGTAGGGTCGATTTGCATAGGTCTCGGGATCTCGGCATTCATCACGTTCTTTCGACGAGAACCACCGGTATTTCCACCGATCTTGAACTTTTCCACACTCACATCTTCCGCCGGCCTTCGTTTTCTCTTTCCCGTTTCTTGGCCGGTTGCTTTCCCCTGCCTTTGTCAAGGTTCGTCGCCCTAGAAGGATTACGATGAGGTACATCACGTCGGGGTTATGGAGGAGATGGCTTCCTTGATACATAGAATGCGTTGTAGTCATCATCCGATCCATCGTTATTATCCAGTTGAGCACGACCCCGGGTGTTGGGCATTGAAATCAACACGAATAAGTGGAGTGAATTCATGAGAATCATGGTGTTTTGGCGAAATTGATGTGTAAGAATTGAAAAATAGGTGTCGATGTGATGAGATTTGGGGAGATTTCGACTCAATTGGGTGTAATTGATTGTTTGGGTATGTTAGGGTTTGGGATCGAAGAGAGAGAAGTGGGAAAAAAGTGAGGGAAAGAGTGAGGGGTCGAGGGTTGATATGGCAGATCTAGAAAGAACCATTGACGTCTTCTTGAAAACCAGCAACGGTTTTCAATTTTTTAGTATGAGTTGCTCTCAGTGTTTGAAAATCGATGACGGTGCCAAAAATCGTCATCGATTTTTAGTGTTCCATTTTGAGTTGCTCTCAGTGATCCATAACCGTTGACGTTTTAATAAACCGATGACGGTTTTGATGTTTTATTTCGAAAGTAGTCTCAGAACATCAAAACCATTGACGGTTTATTGAAAACCGTCAACGTTTTTCAATTATCAGAATATCTTGCTCTCAGGACATAAAAAACGTTGATGGTTTATTGAAAACCGACAACATTTTTCAATTATCGGGAAACCTTGCCCTCAGGACATCAAAACCGTTGACGGTTTATTGAAAATCGACAATATTTTTCAATTATCAGAAAGCATTGCTCTCTAGACATCAAAACCGTTAACGGTTTATTGAAAAACGTTGACGATTTTGAGGTCTTTTCTTTATTTTTTAACATTTTGACAAAAAATTTGATTGTATCATCGTGATTTGCAGAATACTAAGCCAAAACTTATCTAGGTCCTAGGTAGAATCTTGGTTACTTTATTAATTTCAAACAAAAATACAAGATGAGGGGGATATATAACCTTACCTCATGAACTAATTTAACATTCCAAAACATTATTGTTACATATATTATCAAAGTCATATAAAAAAATCACTCCAAAGAAGTCATAATAGCTTCCATCTCTTCCAATCTCTCATTCGAATTGGAAGTCCTCTTGTTGGGTTTCTTGTCTTGCTCCCGGTATCTACCATCAAGATAATTCTTCCAACACCCCAAGCACTCCAAAGATTCGGGACAAAGCTGGCTTCTTCTATCATCAAGCATTCGACCGCTAGTGGACAAGCATGACTCGGATACCACCGTGGAAGTATGAGCACTAAGAATATCACGTGCCATTACTCCCAAAATAGTATAGTGCACGAAAGAAACTTTCCACGAAGATAAGATATCAAAATTGACTAAATCGTTGGAAGACATGAAAGCAATGAAGTCATTTTGTTGATATAAGGTCAATTCATTGAAATTTTGTTATGCACTATTAGGCTTCTTCTTCTTAACAAGATTGTAAAGATATTGATACTTATCCTTATTTTGTGGGTGTGAGGAACTACTAGCACTAGAAGCTCCAAATGAGACAATTTGTTGTCTTCCATCTTTATTGTCATAAATATGAAACATTCCATTGATAACATCATTGAATTAATTTATTTTATCACTATGTTTTATTCCTAAATTCTCACCTATTGCATCTAATATATGAAGGGATATCCTCATAGTACTTCAGGAATTTATTCTTCATTTTTTCAATGACATGGGTAAAAGATCCTAAATGTCTATACTCATTTAACAATCTAGCTATATTAAGCAATTCGGGAAGAACAAGATGAGAAATGGGATAGTAAACACCCGATAGTTTTACCGTTGTCTCGTAGAAGATCTCCAACAATTTGCACAAATATTGTGCAATATACCAGCACTCGGTTGAAGACTTCCCTTCTGAAAACTTTGAGATGATGAATTGGTTGTAGACCTCCTTGTATTGCACCGCCCTCTTCAACATCAAGTATATTGAGTTCCAACGATGTTGAACATCCAACAACGATTTCAAAGGCTTCATTCTCATCTCCTTGCATAAAGCCTTAAATTCATATATTTTCCTACCACTACTATTAACAAACATCAAAACATTACGGATACAGTGTATATAGTGTTCAATAGCTTCATCTTTTAGGCCATCTTTAACTATAAGGTTTATTACGTGATAACAACACCTAGCATGGAGTAACATACCATCACACATAGGATCCAAAGCGGTTTTAAACATTTGAACCGCTCCATCATTGTTTAAGGCATTATCAAAAGATATACTCAAGATCTTGAAAAATAGTGGTCCAAACATCGAAGGTGATACAAACTTTTCCATCGTAAGCGGAAAATATTTGTATCAATTGTTTCTTTTCGTCAAGGTAAAGCTTTAAAACATCCGATCTAATAGTGTTTTTTTGGTTTCTTTGATAAATAGGTTGTAATGCATTTTGAACATACCTAATAAATTTAGGATTATCCATAAAATTCCAAGGTAGTTCATTATGGGCTATGAATTCGGCCAACATTTCACATCGACAGGCATGATTATATGTCCACAATCCGTCCGCATTATTCAATTGGGTTTGTCCCTTAGGAACATTGTCTTCTTTCAACAGACAAGTTTTTTCATGTCTTAACAAATACAAAGTACCTTTACCCGTTGAGAAGATCTTCTTAACACACACATTTTGCACTTAGCTCCGGTCACCTTTCCATTTGCTCCAATGATCTTCTTGAAATACAACCAACACTCCGAGTCTTTTCTCGATGAAGAAGCGACGGATGCAGCGTTTGATTGTTCCTCTTCGGATTGAGAAGTCCCTTCGTCTTGCGGAACAATATCAGGAACGTTCAATTGCCTCCCAGCATCATCATACGTAGGAGAAAATACATCATCATTATTGACATTGTACATATTTCGATTTTGGGATGAGTGAGCCATTACGATTTATGATTTATAAAGAATGAGAAGTAACAAGAGAGTTTTAGGGGATTCGAGAATTTGATTGTAAGAAAGTATGAAAAATTTTATGAATATATGATATCCCAATTGTTATTTATATAGACAATCTTTCAAAAAATACTTTGATAAAAAAAACCTTAATATAGTCGTTTTATGACCGTTGGTGGGATATTTTTATCCAATTTTTAAAAAAATAAGGGTTGTGAAAATATTATTAAAAAAACCATTGACGGTTTTTGAAGAACAGGGCTTGGTTTTCAAGAACAGGCCACGATTTTCAAAATTCATACCTCAAAATCGATGACGGTTTTCAAAATCGTGAACGGTTTTGAAGGTTAAGAGTTTTTTTTCATCCAAAACCGTTGACGTATGCTAAATTTTCGTTTATATTTTTTTCAAAATTGTTCACGATTTCCTATAACCTTTCACAGTTATGAAGATTTAAGACGAAGTTTATGGGATCCATTTAAACTGTTAATGTTTGAAACAAAATCGTTGACAGATTTTAAAAGCCGTTTATAATTTCGATTGAAAAACCTAACAATCATTTTTTTCAAAAACATAAGAAGGGGATTGAATCCCAGTCCGAGAGGAAAAGAGCCTCAACCTCGGTCCGTAAAAACCCAGGGCCGGACTAACCCGACCCAATCTACAGGGAGGGACCAAAAAACCCAGAACCGGGCCCGTCTATTTGACTACTCTAGGCACTCACACAATCACAATCACATTCCAATATTCCACGACGACGACGACGACGACGGAGACGAATTCGCGGCATCGATGGATTCCTCGATCTAGGAGGTCAATCACGTAGAAGCTCTCTGCTCTCCCCTTCATCCTCGTCTATATACCTTCGAAGGTACTCGAATTCCTTATCGTATCGATTGAATTTGGTTCGTCGGGGATCGATTTCGTTCGGCTTTGGTTCTAGGTGGTTTTTGAGTTTGTGCGTTTGATGTGATTGAGGCTTTGGTTTCGTGAATTTGAGATCATTGTGGTTTGATTTTGGTTCAGTGTGTGTGTCTCGAGAGGCTGATTGTGGAATGGCGATTGTGATTTGAGTTCGGAGGAGGTGTGGATGCAATGTGTTCGACGATTAGGTTTTACAGATTGATTGGAAGTTGAAAACGATGATGTGAAATATTGGTGAGAGCTCATTGGTAGTTTTTTTCTAGTCGATTCAGTGTTGAGTCGTGGGGAGGTGGTTTGGCTTTTGGTTTCCTCTAGGATGGGTAGGAGTCGCGACATAGATATGCTCCATTGTGGTTGGAGGATTTAAGGCTAAGTTCTTGTTACTTGTTAGTAAGTGCTTCTCCATTCTCGGGGTATTCAGGATGGAAGGCACTAAAGAATTGTATGGTAAGTTGTTGAACTGAGGCTTTGCGTTAGTCATGAAATGAAATTCAAAAAGGGATTTTTACTAGACCTTGTAGCAAGTATAAGCCTGGGGTTGCTCACCATTTTGTACTTTTGCGCGAATTAATGATGATAAATTTGATGTTTTCTTTCATAAACTCTAACTTAGTTGCTTGAAAGCCATTTTTATTCTGCGTTTAAGAAATAAGTTGTCCATTCCCGAGAATGGTTATATGCGTGCAACAAATAGGGATACTCTACTATCTCGAGTCATGATATATGGTGAATGTCCAATAATAAATACTGAGGAGCTGCTGCTGCATAATGCTAACAAGAAAACAACGGAATGAGAGGAGAGCGTAGTGTGGCTACTGATGAGGAAGCGTAAGTGATATTCTGCTGCATGATTGGAGGGATACTTGTTCTTTTTTTCTTGATGATTTTATCTCGTTATCGTGAGATGTCTCCATCTATGGTGATCGATACTTTCAGTCCTATTTGATATTGGGAGTTTTAGGGCGATTAAATTAGAAATAGTGTATTTCTAGGATTGTGGCGGAGGGGACTAGTGAGGAAGTGATGTCATTATGTCAATATTGTATGCATGACCATTTTAGTATAAACTTACGCTATAGGTGACAAAGAAAATTAAAGGTTCTAGTGCGTTATATGCACTATGTTCTACAATCTTTAGAAGTTCAGATCTACCCAATTTTCAGCATTTTGTCAATGATTCTGTTCAGAAGTTACTGTGCTATTCTTTAGCTGCTTTATTCTTTTTATGTGTGCTGAGCAAAGAATAACTGAATAGCGGGTCACATGAGGGGTGGGTTTTTTTAACTAGATGGAGACACCAATTCATAGATGGTTTATGTGGCTGCAGCAACATTATCTCTGTCTGGAGTTTGATACCCTAGGTGTGAGATGAGGGCTGCATTTTTTGTTGGGATCTGGTGATTTGACAGCAGTTGTTCTGACTTTCTTCTGTTGGTGCAGGTCTGATGGAGATCAAGTCTGTTAGATGTCTCACCAACAGTATTTCTCGATTTATTCATTTGGTTTCATGCCAAACCTCAAAACCTATTCCTAATCAGAAGGATTTTGAGACTTTAGCCATTTTGATGAAGCATTTGAAACCTCTGCTTGATGAGATTGTCGATGATGTGGTACCGATGGATGAAGCTTTATTGAAAGAGTGCGAAGAATTGGATGCAGCTGTTAATGAGGCTAGAGAATTCGTGGAGAGATGGTCTGCAAAAGCAAGCCGGATTTTATCTGTAAGTGCTAAGTATTATATTCTTTTAACATGATCATAGCTGTGGTCTCTCTTTCTTACTTGCAGCAATGACTGTTTCATTAAATTACATGTTCATTGCCTAGTTCTGTGAATACACCTGCTGCTGTACTGTTGAACGATATGCTAATGAGCCGGTTAATTTTTTTTTTTTAAAAAAAAACACTACGACGAACTGAACTGTATCCATGCTCAATTGTGATGCAACTTGATTCTTTGTCCTTATGTTCCATTTTGTGAGCAATTTTTTGTTAGTGGTGTTTGAAAAAGGCCATCTGCCACTCCCATCTTCCTTGATACTGCTGAACGATAATTCCTTCTATTCTGTTCTCCAGGTTTTACAGAGTGAGCCTTTGCTTGCAAAAATCAGAAGCTCTACTTTAGAAATCTGTCATGTAGTATGCAAACTCCTGCAGACATCGTCTGCTTCTTCTAGTTTCGCTGGAGTGCAAGTATGTGGACCTGAGCTCTTGTAGCAACTTGAGCCAAATGCCTGATCTAATTTGTAAAATACCTAATCTAATTGTAAAATTATTATTGAGCTCCTTTTTTTTTCTTTTCTTTTCTTTCTTTCCTTTTTTGCAGAACTGCATTCAGGAGTTCCGGTATTGGCAGCCAGTGCGAATCTTGAAACTTATTGAACAGGGTTTGGCAAGTGAAAATAATGAAGTCATTCCTGGCTCCTATCAAAACCTGTTAGAAATTGTTGAGTTGCTTGGTTTAGTGTCGAATCAGGAATTGCTGAAGGAATGTATTACTATAGAAAGGGAGCATATGAAGGTCCAAGCTGATGATTCAAAGGGAGGATGGGAGCGGATAAATCAGACGCTTGAGATTCTGACCCTCCTTCGTGATCATATGCTGAAACATGGATATTTAGACCGGAGATACAGTGTTCCTGTCCCTTCATACTTCCATTGTCCTTTGTCATTGGATCTCATGTCGGACCCTGTCATCGTGGCTTCTGGTCAAACATTTGACAGGGCTTCGATTCAGAAGTGGCTTGACTGTGGGTTCACTATTTGTCCGAAGACCCGTCAGCACCTTTCCCACACTAATCTGATACCTAATTGCACAATAAAAGTTTTGATATCCAATTGGTGCCAGGCGAATAATATCAAAATTTCACGGACTTCTTATAGCAGTGATGCTCCATCAGTCCCATCTGCATCGGCACATGTGTTAAACCAAGATGTCATTCGAACAGATAGCTTTCGCTGCTCGGTGCCCAGCAGCAACTCTTCATCAAGGTCTTCTTTTGATGCTGAGTATGTCATCGGGAAGCAGAAAACAGACGAGCCTTCTGTATCCGTTGTAGGGAACTCCAACACGTCACAAAGCCATGGTACAGAGCACCAATCCACTCATGCCAGTACTCAGTTAACATCTAGCACACACATTAGTAGTGGATATGTGCTTCCGGCAACCAAGGACACTTTGATGTTTATGAGCAGCCAGGAAAACATGATGCAGACCTCTGGTGAGATCAAGTCTGATGTTTCGTCTCCGTGTTTGATGGGCAGAGGATCCCAGAGCTCAAAGACTAGTGCTGCGAGAGAAGATAATCAGAGTAGTAACTATCCCAGAACCATATCCTTCCCCTCGCCTGACTCCGCATCTAATCAGCAGGTAACGTCTGCTGATGCTGAGAGATTGGTCAGAGGACTCTGCAGTCGTTCAAATGATGCACAAACTGAAGCTGCTGCTGAACTACGCCTTCTAATGAAGCACAACAATGAGAACCGAATACTTATTGGTAAATGTGGGGCTATTCGTCCTTTGATCTCTTTGCTATATTCAGAAGCTAAATTAACCCAAGAACATGCCGTCACTACCCTTCTCAACCTGTCACTCAATGATGAAATCAAAGCGATGATTGCTGAGGCAGGGACCATAGATCCACTTATCCA
>JAOVYX010000225.1:0-13848 GCA_035668315.1 Drosera spatulata | reverse complement strand
AAACCATGAATATTTCCTCCCATTCTTGAGGTAGAATGACTTCGTCCTCTCCATGCAATGAGGACAAGCCAAGCGACCGGCAGTGCTACAACCAGACAACATCCCATATGCAGGAAAATCGCCTATGGTCCAAAGCAAACAAGCCGTCGTCTGAAAGGTTTACCACTTATGAACATCGTATGTTGGCTTTCCTACCTCCCACAGGAATTGAAGCTCCTCGATCAGAGGTTGTAAGTACACATCCAGATTTCCTTTAAGACTCTTTGGGCCAAGATTGATCATGTTCAGGAATAAGTAAGGTCTCTTCATGCACATACTGGGAGGAAGTTTGTAAGGTGTGATAATGACGGGCCAACAAGAATACTCTTTTTCTGACTTCCCAAATAGTGCAAAGTCCCAGACGAACATTACGTTGCTCCGTCGCAAAGGACGGTAAACTCTGGTCCAGGTGTTTCCAAGCATCGCTGCTAGAATGGTGTGCCATCACTCCGTCAGCTCAGCTTGAAAAGGCATGCAAAGTCATGCTTTCACTGGTGGAGCTGTTGGCATACAACCACTGCAATCTAGGAGCTAGAGAAAAATACAGAAAATACTCATAGCAGAACGACCCTTACAACGACTCTTCTCCTTATAACGGTCTGCATTATATATGGAGCATCTTTCCAATCCCACATAATCTTTCCAAAACAACATGCAACCATTAGGACAACAATCATTCTTCTCGACAGGTAGATGTAACCCTTTCATGAGAGACTTGATGTCGTATATCCCGTCCTTCATGATATTATCAGGAGGGCACACGTCCTTCAACAACTTACAAATTCCAACGACCACTCTATGGGGTAGGTTATATTCATATTTCAGAGTCAAAAGCCGAGAAGCAGCGGCCAACAACGACAAGGTGCAACCATCGTAAAGAGGAGACTGTGAGGCATTCAACATGTCAAAATATGCAAGTTCGTTTGCAGCCTCGGTCTCTTCATAATATTCTGATGGAAAGGCATCAGCTAGCATGTCCTCGATATTGTTCATGGGCTGAGGGACATTGGAAGGACCAGAAAATCTGCTTAAGGTACCGCACCACTTTGTTCGCCGTGATACACCCAAACATAATTATTCTTCCTGAATCCCCAAGCAATTAGGTGATACTTCAAGTCATCCACCATTTGAAATCTCCCGTTCTTGCATTTTGTACAAGGACATCTTAAACGTCTCGGAAAACGACCCTCATCGTGTTGAAGAGCATTCTATACAAACTCTTAGATCCCTTCAATAAATCGGGGATTCAAGTGTCGTCCATCCAATCGTTCGTACATCCAAAATCGATACAACTCCATATCGATCCAATTTCTATATTAAATCCAATATCAAGCATCAATTGATTTATAGCATTTGGATCATTTTGCAAAACTTATAGCCAAGATGTAACTTTTAAGTTGATTTATAACATTTGGATCATTTTGTAAAATGAAGTTCTATCCAAAATGTAACTCCTAGTTGATTTATAATATTTGGATCATTTTACTTTAAAGTTTAAAATTGTCCTACATATATCAATCAATCTCTTCAATCCCATAGCATTACATAATTTTTCATATAAAACATATTTATCAATCCTAATTAAATCTGTTTCAAAATTGTCCTATTTTTCAAGGCCAACCTATTTTTCATACAAATATATCAATCTTTTTCATAATTAATTTGTCTATCTAATCCCTTCAATCCCAACCTTAATCCTATTCCATAACATCAAACCCCAATATAAACCATATTCACAAACCTCAATCCCAACCACAATCACAAACCTCCATCGTATTCCATGACATCAAACTTCGATTACAACCATATACCAATTTGCATAACATCAAACATGAATTTCAACAACAGTATATGATTAATTAACAAATGAGACTAACTAACAACAGAGAGGCATCGAATAGAATAGAACGCAACGTGTCAATGTTTACCATAGAATGACGAGGAAATCGAACAACTAGATGGTCCAACCCTCTGGTTTTTCTCCTAATCAACAAGAAGTAAACTCTTACGCTCACACAACTTTCAGTTGACTTAATCTAACTTCATAGACACATAGCACGAAATGTAGTTCAATGACAACATATAAATCAGTACATACTCTACACGACCTTGCAGCAAGCTGAATCCCAACGAACAATCACCTAAACACTTACAAACACAGCCCAATTCCACATTCAACAGATACCATCACCTAACGAGAAATCAACGGAAAACATAAGCATCGCCATGATGGAACAAGAATTTCACATCAAAGAGTTAAAGAACATGCAAATCAAGAAATCGAACGATGCAAAATGAAAAAGGTTATGGGAATCGAACAGGTATGACAAGAGACATTGAATTGCAAAACCCTAAGCGCATGATCGAGACTGGAAAATGCAAAATCGAGAAAATCGTGTACAGTACCTTGAATGAGGGGTTGATTGATCGAGTGTTAAACACCAAGGAGGAGAAGACCGGAGAGCGACAAGCGCAATGAGGGCGACAGGGAATTTGAAGCGGAACGCTAGCGGCAGTGGCAAGGCGGGGCGGCTACGGACGACGAGATAGCGACGGTGAGACAAGCAGGAGGCGGCTGCGGGCGGCAAGGCAACGGGCAGCAACGAGTGGTTACGGCGACAGGCGGCGGGCGGAGGAGGGCAAGGGAAGAGAGGGGAAAGAAGAATATATAAATTTCCGTCTGCTACGGAATCCTTAGCAAAACAGAATAACAAAATTTAACCTAAATGCGCAACGGATTCCGTCGCAAAGTCAAAATACATTTTTCCAAAAAAAACTCCTTTTCCCTAAGTGTTGACAACTCCTTTTCAGCGACGGATCCGTCGCATATATAATGTTTTAGCGACGGATTTCGTCGCAAAATATACCTTTAAAAATATACTTTCTCTCTCCTTTTCCATAAGTACTGAGAACATCTTTTTTAGCAACGAATCCGTGTCGCAAATATAATATGATAGTGACGAATGCCGTCGCAAATTACACCTTTAAAAAATTTAATTTCTTAACTTTATTTTTATCGCAATATTATGCACTCTTAACCAATCGTAACAGTCAAAGCAAGCTTTCCAATCAATAATCAATTGATTGTACATATTTTTTTAAGTGCGACACCTTATTATGATCCTAACACAATATATAAAACATGTAAGCATAATAGTTTTAATTGTAATGTCGAAATGCGTAAGAAATACGTTGAACTTGTAATTATCTTAATTTGATGTAATGATTTCAAACTTATAATTGTAACATGATTATTGCATGTTTTATATATGGAAAGCCTATGTCGAAATAAATTTTAAAATTGTGCGACGAATTCCGTTGCAAAAAATTTAATTTATTTTAAAGTTTAAAAAATTTTATCCCTATTTATTTTTTCGACAAAATCCGTCGTAGTTTTGTAAAATATTTTACGACGGATGTTGAATTTCCGTCGCAGAAACTTTTCTTTTCTTTTCTTTTTTCAATTTCATTTTCTGCGACGTATCCGTCGCATTTATTTTGATTATGTGATGGATTTTTTCTGTCGCTAAATCTTTCCGTCGCAAAAGAACTTTTTTTTTTGTGGGCTTGTCAAATAGAAAGCTATTACACATCTTCTGGGCGATTGCAATAATTCTTTCGCAGTGCTCCCTGAGTTCTTGGATGTCGTGAAGCTAGCCAACCTTGGTTTGTTAGTATTCTATCGTTGTACGCAGATGAATATTCCTAATCATCGGTGGTTCAATACTGTTTTCTGGGCTTTCAAACTGGCAATCGAAGGATGGAAGCATTGTTGCCCCGTGATCAGCGTTGATGCTACTTTTCTCAAAGGGAAATACAATGACACCATGTATATTGCATGGGTTATGATGCTAATAATCAGCTCTTTTTCATTACTTTTGCAGTGCAGGCGAAGGAGTCAGTCAAGATATGGTCTTGATTCTTTGAAGGTCTCAGACAGGTTAGTGTCATCCGAATGAGGAATACATGCAGCTCTTAATATTTACTAGCACATGTGTGAACCAACTCAACTTTTATCATATTTTATTAACTTTTATCAGCTTTTATCACATGGGATACTTTTACTAGCACATGGGATTCTTTTACTAGCATGGGATGTTTTTACTAGCACATGGGATGCTTTTACTAGCATGTAATGCTTTTACTAGAACATGGGTTGCTTTTAGTAGAACATGGGTTGCTTTTACAAGCACGTGGGATGTTTTTACTAGCACATGGGATATTTTTACTAGCATGGGATGTTTTTACTAGCACATGGATTGCTTTTAGTAGCATTGGATGCTTTTATTAGCATGGGATACTTATACTTGTATGGGATGCTTTTACTAGTACATGGGATGTTTTTATCAGCTTTTATCATCACATCATCCGTCATTAATTGGGATAACCTATCATTCACCTACCATTCAACCCTTAATAACTAACATTCAACATCTATTATTGAACAGTTACCATTTATCTTCTATCCTCTATAAAAGGTCTTGTCTCATTCATCTCTACCTTCATCTCATCATTTATCAAACACAAACTCAATACTCTTCTATCTCAACTACTTTTTCATCAAACTCAATCCTTATTTTACATAAATATGGGCTTCATAAAGATAGAGATTAGACTACACGTTGGAGGGACTTGGTTGTCCGATCCGACCACAGGAGAAATCTCATGGTTCGGTGGACAACTAAGAATATTTTAGTTGCGTTTATTCAAGGACTCTTACGCCCACTTGGTGGCCAAGATTCAAGCGGAGCATGACGCGTTTAAAGTGAGATCCAAAATGGAAATCATGTACGCGAACGAGATTATATGGTCTGAATTACGTTCAGATCGATTCTGAAAAAAATGGTTTAACCTTCTTCGTTATTATCTTTTTATGGGTCAACCGTCCGAAATTTATGCTACTAACACTACAAAATAACAGAAATTCAACTACGAAAAAATTTAGCTACGGAAAAAATCCATCACAAAAAATAAAAAATTTGCGACGGATCTATCACTAAAAAAAGAGGGAAAAAAAATTATAATAATAATTTTTGGGACAGAAATTCAATGTCTATCGCTAAAGTTGAAAAACTTAGCGATAGATTCCACACTGAAAAATAAAAAAAATTAAAAACTTCAAAAAAAAAAAAACAGCAACAGATTCCGTTACAAACTCTAAGTAGCAAATAATTTTGCTACGGATCCATCACAAAATGCAATTATTTTCCTTAATAAGATTATGAAAGACATAGTTTTACGACGGAATCTGTAGCAAAATATAAGCACATAAACACGTTGGTTACGGAATCCGTCACAATCTTAATATTTTAACAATTTTTATGATGGAATCCGTTGCAAATCTAAAATTTCGTGTTTTATTTTCCAATTTAAGTTCATAATAAGTTTGATTCTTAAATTTCCTAAATATTTTCAGAATCCTTACACTAAGAGAAGATAACTTATAGGTTTCTTTTATATGTTTTATATTTCTATGTTGTATTTCACAAAATTAGAATCAACTACACTGTATGAACTTAGAAACTCTATATAATTTGTTAAAGATATGTATCAAAACTTAAAACGTATAAGATATCTCTTTTCGATGTTCATGGTAGACCTATCAAGTGTTATATCGTCTATAATAGTAAAATTAAACTTATAAACTTATATTTTATTAAGTTTAGCAACGAAATCCTTCGCTAAGTTTAAGTGGAAAATTCTTTAGCTACAGATTCGTCACAAAATGTAATTACTTTCCTAAATAAAATTTTGCATGAAAATTATGAAATACATAGTTTTGCGACGGATAACGTCGCAAAATGTAAGCGTGTAAACATGTTGACTATTGAATCCGTCACAATACTAATATTTTAACAATTTTTGCGACGGATTCCATCGCATATCGAAAATCTCGTGATTGTATTTTCAAATTTAAGTTCATGTTAAGTTTGATTCTTAAATTCTCTAAATATTTTTGGAATCCTCACACTTATATAGTGTACTAAGTGAAGATAATTTATAGTTTTTTTTATATTTTTTATATTTCTATCTTGTATTACACAAAATTATAATCCAGTACACTATATAAATTTAGAAACTCTTTATAATTTGTTGAAGTTATGTATTAAAATGTAAAACATATAAGATTTGATATTTCGATGTTCATGGTAGACTTATCAAATGTTATAACGCTTATAATAATAAAATTCAACTTAAAAACTTATATTTTATTAAGTTTAGTGACGGATTCCGTCGCTCAAATCATTTGGGAATTTTTTAGCGACAGAGTTCCGTCACGAAAAATAATTTAGTGAAAAAAGAATAATTATAAAATAACTTGAAATAATTTTAGCGACGGATTTCCATCACTGACTTATATCAAAAAAGTAATTGGTGAATTTAGCGACGGATTTTCATAGCTAAAAGTAGATCTATAAGTTTCGAGAGCTCGATCTTGAGCACACCATTTCCTCTTAACCCCAATTCGCTACATTGTCGTCGCCTCCCGTCTCCCGCCGCCTCGTCGCACTCCGCTCGGCCACCCTCATCTCTATCCAACCCCTCCCCTAAAGCCGCCACCGCCCCTCAACCTACCGCACGCCATCCATCAGCCGGCCGCGCCTCAGCCCCACGCCGTACCGCTCCACGTCGCCCATCAACCCGTCGCACCGCTCCGCATCGCCCCTCAACCAACTGCCCCTCAGGCGCACGTCGCTCCGCCCAACGTCGGCCCTCAGCCCGTCACACTTAAGCAATCGTTTTGTCGAGGGTGTCAACGAGTTTGTTAACCTTGCTCTTCAACACGACGAAGATTTCAAGGACATTTGAGATATCCTTGTAAGAGTTGCAAAAATGGCAGATTGCAAACAGTAGATATTTTGAGACTTCATCTCCTCAGTAAGGATTTCACAAAAAAGTATTTTGTTTGGGTGTATCATGTGGAAACATAGGGACAAAATCCTCGTGTCCAAGTTGGTGGACCGTCTGATGTGTTCCAACCAGAAGTTGGTGTTTGAACAACCTCATAATTATAAGGATATGTTGGTTGATGCATTCCCGCCTGAATATTATGAAGAAACTGAGGCTGCATATGAAAGAGTATATTATGATGGTCCGCCGTCTGAATCCAGACATTATTTTAACAGATGGATGTCTCTCAGTCTTCTTTGTATGATGGAGCCAGCATGTCTCTATTAGCCGTTGCTTCACGACTTTTGACTCTGAAATGCAAATATAACCTTCCTCATAAAGCGGTGGATGGAATATGCAAGTTGTTGCAGAATGTGTGCCCACCTGACAATATCATAAAGGAAGGGATGTAAGACATCAAGTCTCTCATGAAAGGGCTTCATCTTCCTGTGAATAAGATTGATTGTTGTCCGAATGGTTGCATGCTTTTCTAGAAATATTCTACGGGATGGACAAGATGCTCTATATGTAATGCAAACTATTACAAGGAGAAGAGACGTTCGAAGAAGCGTTCGGGTGCTAGTATGCTTCGATATATTTCGACAACTCCGAGGCTACAACGGCTTTATGCCAACAGTGCTACTAGCGAGGCCATGTCTTGGCATTCCACTTCTCATAGATTTGATGGCATAATGACACACCCTTCAAACAGCGAGGCTTGGAGACAATTGGATCGTACTTTTTCATCCTTCTCAACCGAGGCACGCAATGTTCGTTTGGGACTTTCCACCGATAGACTTGAACCATTTGGGCAGTCTGGGAAGGAGTATTCTTGCTAGCCTATCCTACTCACACCGTACAATCTTTCGCACGATATGTGCATGAAGAGATCTTATATGTTCTTAAACATGATCATCCCTGGACCAAAGAGCCCTAAAGGAAACCTGGATATTTATTTGCAGCCCTTCATCGAGGAGCTTCGGATGCTGTGGAAAGTTAGAAAACCAACATGTGATGTTCACAAACATCAAACTTTCAACATGAGGGCTTGTTTGCTATAGACAATCAGTGATTTTTCTGCATATGGTATGTTATCTGGTTGGAACACAGTTGGTCGGTTGGCCTGTCCTTACTACATGGGAAATACGAAGTCATTTCATGTCAAGAATGGACATAAGCATTCGTGGTTCAATTGTTATCGCTGTTTTTTTCCTATGAATCATCCTTTTAAGAGGAATAAAAGTGGGTTTTTGAAGAACAAGACAATTTTTTTCCCATCGATCGAGATTCTTAAAGGAGATGAGATTCTTCATCGGGTTTCACACATTCCTACCACTATGGATCGGTTGGTCTATGACTTATAGACTGCTACAGTTGGTTTTCATAGGAGTCATAATTGGAGAAAAAAAAAACATATTTTGGGAACTTCCTTATTGGAAGTCGCTTCTAATCCGTCATAATCTTGATGTCATGCATATTAAGAAGAACGTGCTTGATAACGTGCTCAACACGGTGATGGATGTGACGGAGAAGACAAAAGACAATGAAAAATCAAGAAGAGATTTGTCTTTGTCTTGAAAAAGATCCAAACTTCTCATTGTGAAGAGTGTTGGTGCTAATGACAAGACTCAGTTATTGATGCCTAAAGCTCATTTTGTTTTGGAGAAGAATCAAAGAAAAACTACTATGTAAATGGGTCAAGAATATGCATCCAACCTTCGGCGATGTGTCCGTGAGTCTGAGTGGCAGCTAAGAGGCATGAAAAGTCATGATTGTCACGTGTTTATGTAGAGATTGCTGTCTGTTGCATTCAGAGAGTTATTGCCCAGGAATGTACGGAAATTTTTCATAGAGTTGACTTAGTTTTTCAGGGACTTGTGTTCCAATTGTATATCTCGCGAAGACATGGAGCGGTTGGAGAGATATATTCCTGAAATTACTTGTAAGTTAGAAAGGTTATTGCCTTTGAGCTTCTTCAACTCCATGAAACATCTCCCTATCTATCTACTATATAAGGCAAAAATAGCTGGTCATGTTCACTATAGAAGGATGTATGTATTTGAATGATAATGACTTTGTTAATCTCAAGGCAAATCATGAACTATTTTGTGGAACGGGCCTGAAATTTTAAGTGATTTTTTTTTTTTTTTGAAGGTTCTTATTCCATCAGAAGCAAAACATTGGGAATAAAACACATGAGGAGGGTTCTCCATGCGAAGCTTATCTTTTGCAAGAAGCCAGCAACTTTACAAAGTTGTACTTTCCAGATATTGTGGACACAAATGCTAATGACCTTCCTCGCTCTTCTAGGAGGTCATGTGATGATGATAACAATCCAAACCTTCTGGATGTCTTTTGCAGAAACAGAGGTTATGCCTCGATTGAGAGGAAAGCTAAGAGAAAGAAGAGGGCAGAAAAAAAATTGATACTTGATGATCAAGATGTCGAGACAGCTCATAGAGGTATGATAAATAGATTTTTTAAGACCATATTTGCATTTCACTAGACTTTTTTAGTTTTTAACGATCAAAATTTTATAGGTTATTTGAGGAGGAGATGGTGTGAGGAGGTTGTGTTGACACTATAGGTGAAGCATGGACAAAAGCTTTACATATATGGCCAGTTTGGTTAAAAGAGCATGTAAGGGGTTTTCGTACTTGTATGAATGAATTGTAGAAATTTTCTCATATTCATCTTCTCAATAAGTATCTATTTTCTGTCAGGTCAGACTAGTCGAGGGCAATGAGATGATCAAGGTAATAGCTACCAGTCCAGCAATTTATGTAAAAAAATTCAAGCAATATGTTGTCAATAATTTTTTGTTGGATAGATTCACAGCCAGTAAGGGGAAAACTACCGTTAATTGGGGTGTTTGCGTGAAAGAGGACGGGATCATAGATTATTACGGCATTCTCATAGACATTGTTGAATTGCAATATGTTGGGATAGATTCTAGGAGCTTAAAGACTGTGTTTTTCAAATATGAATGGTTTGATTCAATCTCTGGATTGAGCGTGCACCTAAGCTATGGGCTTGTTGATATAGATCATCTGAGTAGATTTAGAGGGCTCTATGATCCTTATGTCCTTGCCACTAAAGCCATTCAAGTGTATTATGCTCCTTATCCGGGTTGTACACCCCGACAAAATAAATGATGGGTAGTATTCAGAACGAAATCACGAGCTACTATTGAAGCAATGGAAGAAGCTTTTCAAGAGGATGTGAATGTCTCGTCGTCTATTCTTGAACCATGGGAAGAGGTAGAATATGAGAAGGATGATAAAGATGATCAGATGGAAATTGTAGTAGAATAAGAAGAAGAAGCCAAAGAGGAAGACGAAGGGGAAGAGGAAGAAGAGGAAGACACAGCCGAAGACACAGAAGAAGAGGAAGAGAAAGAAGAGGAGGAAGAAGAGGAAGAAGAAAATGATGATGATGATGATGATGAGGGGGAGGAATGAAGGTTTTCGAACATCAAATTATTGACTAGAATGGCTCAATGTATCCCTCAGTAAAGAAATTATTTTTGTAGCATATGTAATCATAACAATAGGAAAAAATAGTCACAAATTTTATTTTTGACCTTTTATGTTCGCATATGTCTTCTGGTGATTCTAGGGGGCGACGACATAGTGCTTCCCATGGACGATCCAGCAGGCGCGACAGTGCTTTGCAGGATCGTCTTTCTGATAAAAGCATCTCTAGGAGCGTCAAGAGTGCTATGCCATCGACTGTTACAACGACGGTTCCAGAGGTGGCGCAAGATCAGTTTGATATTATGGCAGATATCAGACATGGTCATGATCATTTAGTCATGCAGTTGACTACGGATGAGCCCTCTCCTCTAGCATCTATATCAGAACGGCCTTCGTCCTCTCGTGCTGGGAGATCTCGACTTTCGGACGTCGATCGTAGTTCCCCTTTGTATCCAGATACTCATTAGTAAAATTGATTTCATTCACACATTTTTTAATTCCCATATATATAATATATTTATACATCAATAATTATTGGTAGTATTTTTGCTTATATGTACTTGGATAATATTCTGTAGGTTTTATCATAGTGATATTGTGAGGACAGTCAGTGTCTCATTCATGACTTTTTATGAGGCATTGTGGACTGCCTATTTACAGGTTCCTCTACAGGTGCGAGATCGTATGTTTGGTTGGTTCTCGATATGAAAGTTAAAAATCAGTTATATATATCTCTATTTTTCTTTTGATATCTCTAACTGCACTAATTATATTTATTTGATAATGTCCATTTTTCAGGCTCAGTATACTTGGGATCCTTGTTTGGATCGTCAGGTACACGTTGCTTGGGAGGACACGTTGAGACGTGTCCGAGATATCTTCTACGAAGGCTCGTATTGCTCTCATTGAATGTCAATTTGAGAGCGTCCAGTGGATCCCTACGAGCTACAGATGGAGTGATTGGAGAAGTAGTGCACGCGTGATGATTATATTAGTAAATCGCACATCGCCATGCAGAATCGGACAAAGAGGAACGCGACACCCACTCAGGACATGGTCTCATCTGTCATCATCGGAAAGAGAATGGTAAGTTTTTATTTTTATTTTGTTCAATTTACTTCATTTTAGATTTATACATGTTATTTATATTAAGCATAAAAAATTCTTATTATTTTAATATTTGTATCTTTCTTTTAAATAGGAGAGGGATCTGAAGAGAAAGGTCTTGGGCTCCTAGATATTTATTTAGACACATAAGAAGTCTGATGCCCCAAGCATGGTAAAGATCATTTAGGCAGGAAAGTCTATAGCAGACATTTCCTTAGTTGACCAGCCGGCGACACAACTTCGGGTAATTTAAGTTTTCACCCTTATTTTTCAAATATTAGTTCAACTATTTTGAGTAGGATTAATATATTAACATTATCTGATAAAGGATTCTTATTTTACGTGACTCAATCAGATGCCTGAATCGGAAGTGGATGAGTCTTCTGATCCCGAGATTGCACAGCAGCAGTTTCAGGCCGTCGCAGATCGAACTTTCTTGGAGGTTTCCCGGACCGACCACTACAAAAAACTATACATAATTACGACGGAAATGATCCGTAACAAAATGAATATTTTTCATCGAAGTAACATTTTGCGACGAAATTTACGACGGACGCGTCTGTCGCAATAATACTCGTCGTAAAACAGCATTTTTAGTACGGATCCATCGCAAAACTATTAATCTACGACGGATTGACTATCTCCGTAGCTAATGAAAAATTTTCCTAACTACTTAATTTATCCAAATTTGCAACGGACATCCGTCGCAATGATGTTCCTTTTAATTTTTTCTTTAAAAACATGGTGCGACGGATCCGTCACAAAATATGATATACTTTGCGACGGATTCGTCGCACAAAGTATTTCTTTTAAAAAAATAAATGTAATTCTGCGATGGAATTCCGTCGTAAAGTATATCATATTTTGCGACGGATTCATCGTAAAGAGTATTTTAAAAAAAAAAAAATCAAAGTAATTCTGCGACGGAATTCTGTCGCTAAGTATATCATATTTCGCGACGCATCCCTCGCAAAGAGTATTTCTTTAATTAAAAATAAAGGTAATTCTGCGACGAAATTCCGTCGTAAAGTATTATACACTTTGCGACGGATCAGTCGCAGAAAGTATTTGTTTTAAAAAAAATTGTGCTATGGAATTCCGTCGCAGAATGTTTTCTAAAAAATAAAAATAAAAGGAACTTTGCGACGAAATTCCGTCGCAGGTTTTCAATTTTGTAAAAAAAAATTGAAATTAATAAAAACCTGTCGAAAACATATAGTTATTTATTACATTATTTAAATTGTAGCGTTTCTAATAAAAATCGTCCTACGAATACAAACAGAAATACATGAATCGAAATATAACCGATCAATGACCCGCTAGACTAGGATGACGTTGCTCCGGAGGGCATGAATCATCGTCCAGACCTGGTAGAAATCATGGTTGATTGGTCCCAGCCTCCAGCCTCGGCCTGACATGTGGAAGCCGGATCGTGGCCCATCTGCCTCATCCGAAAAGCAATATGTGCCTCCATCGTCTGCATCTGTTGTCTCTTAGTAACGACCTCTTACTGTAGGCTCTAATGCTCCTCCAACGAAACTCCGGATCCACGTGCACCCTGTGACTGCGTCCGAGAGATGGCAGAGAGCTGACACTTCGGATATAACTGTCTAGTCGTTGAGCCAATTCCATATACCCTCCCCTTCGACGTACCAGCGGCGTCGATATAGGCCTGGGACGTAGCAGCTGGCAACTGCTGCTGCAAGACATCATGATCCATTGACTCATCAACGAACGACTCGGGGATTTAGCAGAGTCGCTCATAAAATTGATCCTTTTATTATGAATGGAATCATTTATAACGAAAAATATTTGACGATTTTAGAATAATAAAATTTTAAAAAATAATATACCCGAAGCTGTGTAGCCGTCTCGTCAACCATGGGAATGTCGACCAGTGACTTCCCAGCCAATATGGTGTCCACGATGCTACGAGTACCTGACTTCCTATGGGTCTCCAAAAAAATCTCAAACTGCATGGCTTTCCTTTTTAAAATAGTCTCCTGAATAGATTAATATTCAGATTAATTGAAATTTGAATCTAATATTGTAACGTCCCGAGTTTTTCGATCTTTTTCTAAAAAACCCACGTAGCATTACTGTCGCTACGGTCCTACAAACCCTAGCCAGGCAATTCAACATAACCGGATTTAGAAAAAATACTGAATAAAATTACACTTAAAGCATCATCATTCTAAATCCACAAGTTTACTTAAATATTATACAGATACGCGGCGAAATCTTAAAATACTGTCTCAAAACATATTTATTACAATCATGATCATAACTTAATCAAAATCCATCTTCATTTCTTGCACCTGGAAAGAAGAAAAAA
>JAOVYX010000224.1:0-13848 GCA_035668315.1 Drosera spatulata | reverse complement strand
CTATGATTCATATTGTTGTTCATTTCTTCAATCATTGTGGCAATTTCATCTAACGTTTGAGAATAAGAATTATCGTAGGATGGATAATTCAACATACCATATGATTGATAGTTATAAGTCATAGTAAAAAATCAATTTAATATTAATTCAAAATCAACAATCTCACCAAAAATACTTTTCAAATTTTTTTGTTTTGTTTTTTTTTTTTTTGTAATATAATTTTCATGGAATAATAGAACTTTGAGTGACTAAAATAAAAATAAAAATATTGAAACAATTACACCGTTCCCGGCAACAACGACAAAATTTGATACGTGCTGTCGTAGGCACGTCAAATTAAAATTTATATGCACTCACTTTCACTCCAAGAATATAAAATTACTGTAGTAGTGGAAGTAAGGGTCGAACCCACAGGGACGATCACAATATTATTTATCTTTCTTTAGTCACTATAAAGAACTATTATAAATATGAAAATTAAGGTTTGGGGGGGGGTTGTTTGTTGTAAGAAACTACTTAAAACTAAACTAACTACTTAAACAGAAACAAAGATAGATATGAGATACAGAGGAGTTTTCTTAAGTTTGGAGAAATGTAGGGACGATGGTTGAGTCATTTCGAGTCACTAGATCAAGAATGTTCCTGAATTTTAGATGTGATGATTAACATGGAATGTCTGTAATGAATTTTGGCTTAACTCACTACATTTCTTAGCTTCTAACTTCCAATTAGCTTGAATAGTTAAACTAACTCAAGAGATGTAAATCATTTCAATTAGCTCAAACATGATTTAAACACAAGAGTTGAATCAAAACTTGGAACTAACATTCATAACAATCATAGCAATTAGCTTAAACTAATCATGTTACATGCATATGAAACCATTGATTGTATATGACAATTAGCTTAAATCATATTATATCAATTAGCTACTAACAAAACCACTTAGCGCGATTATAGCTTTAACCTGTGTATATTAGATGATCAATCTAATAAACACATATTATATGATAATTCTAACAGGTTTTATGCTTCATTTCATTATCAAACACCTCTGGTTTATGTCATATAATCAACATCTCATGATCTAAGGTTTTCAAAACTAATCAACACATCCCTACTAATGAACTACTCACACATAAACATTGAGTAAAGCATGGAATTAAACAAAGCAATGTAAACAATCATTCTGTAGAGATTGAATAACTGAGAACGAAGGTTTTACAGCACACGACGCATTCCAAACTAATCTCCAATGAATTCCTATGCGTTTGCGAATCAAAACTCTTCCCAATTCCCTCCAAGGCTCGTCTTTCTTTGCGTCTCTCGCCCCCTTGATCACCTCTGCCGTCCCTGAACGTTTTCTCCTCTGTATTCTGCTTAGAACAACCCTGGAAGATATATTTATAGGTGAGGGCTTGCAACCAGATCGATCCGACGACTGAAACTTATTATTTTGCATCTGGAAGCACGTTGCGGCCGCGACCATGCCTGTTGCGCCCGCCAGAGATTAAAATCTGGAAATTGCTAAAATATCACCGTCGCGCCCGCAACTGTGGGCGTCGCGTCTGCTGCACACTGTATGCCCGCGATGAGCCTGTCGTGCCCCACGACACGTGCACTTTTCACCTTAAAACTAAAACTAAAAATACTAAACGACGTCCAAAAATTCTAAAAACTTACACATGACATCTAAACATACTAATATAGCTGAGCGATGTTCAACTTTACCGTATAAACTCTCGAAGCACGTGATACGACGATGAATCGTGAAAGGCAGCTTTTTGAGCTCATGAATTGCCATTTTGTTTGTCCTTCTTCATTTTTGCTCCAAACTCCACGCCAATTTGCCAAAAACATGAAAATACAGCAGTACCAACATTCCAAGATAAAAAGACGCTAAAAATATAAATTAGACAATACAAAAGGAATAAAACAAACATTTAGAATAAAGAAATGATGTGTGTTTTCATACACATCATCACCAAACGTGACTGATATAATTCTATGGTTGCAATCTACTGTCTATTTAATACTGGGAGTTGTGAAGTCATCATGACGCATGTGGAGTGTATTGATTGATTGGCGTGGTAACTGCTTGGAACGATTAATATTCCATAAATACATGAAGTGTCTAATTGACTACTGTGTGATTGGCGGTGCATTTTATTTTACCTATAAGTATAATATTGTACATTGAAATCTCTAAACGTAGTCACAAAACGCGACTGACATAATTCTATGGCTGCAATCTGCTGTGTATTTAATACTGGAGGTTATGAAGTGATGACGCATTTTGAGTGTACTGATTGATTGGCGTGGTAAGTGCTTGGAATAATTAATATTTCATAAATACATGAAGTGTCTAATTGACTACTGTGTGGTTGGATATGGGACCATGTCGAGGGTTGTGGTTGTTGGAATTACACCGTGACTAGGCATGATGAGTTGTATACAGGACTGATCAAGGGGGAATACCAATGATTATTCGTCTTGCATGCATGCAGCGACCCGAGGAGGTCGTTCTGGTTTGCTGAGATACTCACTGTAGGAGACCCGGGGCTTTAGTTAAGGCTTTGCCTCTCTATTGGATGACCATGCAAACAATATAAAAAGTAATGAGCTTAGCCTATGTCACAATGTGTGTACACTTTGGTTTTGGTATGCTGTTTCAGTTACTTTGTGTGTGCATATTAAATACTGTTCAGTTTTCCTGATATGCTGTTTCAAGAGTGCTGAATAAATGATCTAAATGATCAAACTTTCCTCTTTTATATCTCTCGTATATCCCCTGGGAAGAGGACCGCCACGTTATTGAGCTCCAATATCTCACGGCAACTTTTCTAGTTTCCTTTGTTTTCTCCCTTTTCAAGTAATGAGTATGATGTGGAGTGTACTAGTAGGCGAGGATGCATCCATAAATAACTCACCTAGATTCTATAAAATATCATTCCTGGACCTATTAACTAAAAATTAAGTACTAACAATTAAGAACTAAAAACGAAGGTGACTAAAAACTACTTGTACTGGATTAATTAACTAGAGTGAAACTATTGGAAACAAAAGTAGGGAGAATTCTTATAACTTCACTCAACTTAGGAATCAATCATCGAAACTAAGGATAATGGATGAATATATAGTTTAGTAAATTGGAAATGAAGTCCTTATAGATTTGCAAATTAATGATTTGGTTTGAATAAAGGGGATACCTTTAATCACGTTCATTACAGTTTTAATTACCAAGGTAGATTGAATAACTAAACTAACCATATACCTTACATACCATGATTGCATGAATATATAGAATAGACAATTGAATCAATCAAGGAATATATCAAACATGAACAAAATAGCAACATAGATTGGTCTACTCATTCATATGTCAAAAAATCCTAGATAAACTATAGCAAGATAGCTTAGTCTATAACTTATCTAGTTGCTACTTACTATAGATTGAATCATTATCTAGATTAACCTATAAACACATCTACATGACCAGTTCAGAGGTATTCATAAGCTAACCACAATATAGTTAATGTATAAAGTCATTTAGGTGATCAATCTAATGAAATCATGCATCACCTACGATAAAGGTCTAATCTTTGGCAATATTCAATTGAATAAACCAGATTCAATAGATTAATACAACATATCTCATAATCCCTTAACTTTGTATCATTATGATTACTCTCTACTAAAAAACTACTTAATCATAGAATTGGAAAGCAACACAAACATGGATAAGTATGCAATCGTAATCATCATAACCAACTTAGATTAAATCAAATGACTATAGTGCATAAATAACCAACGAAAGTACTTACAAACCAATCAATAAGGTCTTGAGAATGATAATCCAAAGTTAAACAACTCTAAAAATCTAATCCGAGCAACACAAACGAAGAATAATGATGTTAATGACCTAGCTAAATCCTAGAAATGAAGGCTAAGAACGTGTGTCTCCCCTCTTAAAAAACGAACATAACATAATGTATTTATAGAAAAATATGAAAACCCTAAAAAATTTGGAAAAAATCACGTCGAAATCTTGAAAAATCCTTCAGTTATAACGTCGTCATGATCGTGACGGGGCAGGTCACGATCGTGACCATTGGGCTGGCTCTTCGCTTGATTAAATATGGAGGCTATCACGATCGTGACCAAGAGTAAAATGCCTCTGGATGATTTTCTGATCAGGTAGCGATCGTGATAGGTACTATAACGAACGTGGTAGGTACTGTAACGATCGTGACACTCTGTAAAGTCACCAAAATAGCTTCAGAACGATCCGAAATAATCCCGAATATCTTTATATGCATTAAGAACATCTTCATAACTAAAAATATCATCACGAGCTTCATCAATTTGCATCCAAACTTCATCAAAATCTTCAAATTCACTTCAAACCACATAGCTTCATATCCATGGAATGCTAAAACCTCTCTTCATACGATCATATCTACATAAAAAACATACAAATAGCAGTACCAACATCCAAGATACAAAACTAAACTAAAACACAAAGAAACAAAACATATAACATACTAAACAAAGATATTAGCCTAGAAAACTATGAGTAAATTTATGCTCTTCAAATTCCCTCAAACCAAACCTTTGCTTGTCCCTAAGAAAAGAAATTACATAAGGTCAAAATAATATGCACAACTCCAGCAATAATATAATCAAGTGTCATAACTCTATTTTCTGCAAGCCAATTCATCATATCACCTCGACAACTACATGAACTCATTCACATATCACTAAGCGATCACCCATAAAGGGACCACTCTTGATCCCGTAATAATCGGGAGGATAATATCAACACTCTTCTATATATATGCAAAGACAAGGACTCGGCCCAAATAAGAGAACCAGCTATAAGCATTCACATACTAAGCATCAACAGTGCGCGAGCCAGGTGTGCATCTCGATCCAATATGAGGTCAGAATCAATAAATAAACAAAATAGGTAAAAGAAAGGTCGGCTATTTGGTCTTGTGGAGTTTTGATGCAAGGGTAGAAATATAATATGAGTCAAGATACATACGAACCTATACATCCATCTCCATTAAGGCATTGTGTCTTTAATAAAAACAAATGAACCACACTAACCAAATATACAATCCCTAGAGTCTCCCTTTTATTAGGATAATTGATTTCTCAAGTCTAAACAACTATGAAATAACAAAATAGAAATTCTCTTTCTTTTTTCCTCGCCCTTTTCTATTCTTTTTTTTTTTCTTTAACATGAAAATAATACAATAAATGATAGGCGCAGCACCACGGCCTTGACATATGGTGTGCCATAACACAATGCTATGAATAATCCATTCCCATATAAAATAAGGTATCCCATAAATCGTCTCCTTGACTCATGTATGTGATAGGGTTCAAAAGGGTTTTTTTGTGGAGTTCCATGGCATAAGAAATGAAAAACATCTCCAATGAAAAATATAAGCATGCCCAAATGAAATAATATATCACGTAGAATACAAGATAAAAGAAAAAAAAATATGGAATAACAACGTTAGGTAATGAAGGCTTAAAAATTTACAGCTACATAAAAAAGTGGAATAAATTATTTACGATGCACACCTCTCTCTTTTACCATTATCAAGTAGCTAGTAGCTCAAACTAGATGTATTATAAAAGTCTACCCCTCATCGTTTCCACTCACATCCCGTGTTTAATTCCCCCATATTATGTCTTTTCTAGCAATAGTAAATTAGGAATACTTTGGACGAAATCCCGGTATGTGACGAGTTGGTTTTCAATTTAGGTCATCTAATTTCTAGTATGACATTATCTCATCTTGTTTACTTTGAGTTAAAACATATTAAAAAGATCTTAAAAATTCTTATGTAACCCCTATAAAGACAAAGAAAATGTTATATCTACTAATAATCAATTTTTTATTTTTACGATTATTCTTTTTTGTTTCGATGAATTTTTTTATTTTTCTACAAATTAAACTAAAAATGATATGAAAATAAAAGTAACTTGTTGCTCAAATTAAAATTTCCAGAGTTTAAATGAAAAATAACATGAAATACATAATTAATTAAGCTAAGCTAATCTAGCTAACCACACCCCCAAACATAAACTAAACATTGTCCTCAATGTGATAAAGTGAAACGCAGGAGGACGAAATACACCAGATATGATCATGGTTCGTCTGAAATGTGTCCCTCGGACACATGTCATTTATGAATCTATCGTACCAAATCGTCTGTCGGTCCAGGTTGGAACTCGACATTATCAGAAACTTGAATCAAAAGACTCAATACTCCGTATAGATTCGATGATATGTCCATCAAACTTAAGATCATCTCTTCTTGCCTTTTCTCCATTGTTTCCAGCCTTTTATTCATGTTTTGATACCAAAGAGGAGGCTCTTGTTGATTTTGATTATTGTTCGTCATCTTTACTGAAATTGAGACACACAACAAAACTCTCGATCCACTTGCAGAACGATTAATAGCTCTCTGACACAAGAATAATGAAACTGAATGAATGAAATAGAATAAAAGCATTCATATATATAGAAAAAAGAAACAGTCATAAGATATGATAAATCATGAAAATAATCAATTAAGATAAGATAAGAGAGATATAAAATAAATCATAATCATAAATAATTCATAACAAATCAGGTTATATCGGATTATATCATCATTTAATTTATTTCATCATTGAAAACAATAACTTAGCATACATAAAACATAATATTCATCCATTATAACTCATAAGGTAAAATCTTATCATTGATTTCTTACATGGTACAAATCTATTAAGCAATTTAAGCAATGAACTACACCCCATTCTCTCTACCTTAAAATAGATAATAATCTCATATAATATGCATTAAGCGACGAAATTATCAAATGGGAATTAAATAAACATCAATTATGAGGAGAATATCTTTGAAAAGGGATGATAATTAAATAAAAAATTCATATTTAATTAGATAAACACGTCACTTAAAGGTGTAAATAAGCTATCATGGACGTACCATAAGATATCATGAGAATTAATTACGGAAAAATCACGTTTCATAATTAACTAACCCCCATCACGATAGTGACGGGCTGTGAATGCTCATTGGCATAATTTTTACGATGGGCACGATCGTGATGCCCTTGGTCACAATCGTGACCATCAGGAAATCACGCAATATTGCCTATTTTCGATCCATATTATTATTTTAAACTCTAAACTCCATAGGAACACTTAATATACAGCATTTAGAACGTGTGAGGGTGAAAAATAACTTTGAACATCCTTGAAAGGATTATTAAACGAGAAAATTCAAATAAGGGGTTCCTAAGCTAGATGTGACTCAACTAATTTAACTAAACTAACTAAGCTTGGGTTGCCTCCCAAGAAGCGTCGCTGTTTAACATCGTTGGCTCGACAACCTTAAACTGCTTCAAGTGAACCAGATATTTTTATCAACAAGAACCAAAGACTTAGGAAGCCGCATTTGCTTAATACCATTACTATTCTTAAACTTATAAGTATTTTTTATAGTTTCTTTTAGAATCCATGCTCTTTTGACTTTCTCAAGTTTGAAATCAGTCTTACCTACATAAGAAAAATTCTGATGAGCATAACAAGGATCAATACCATAAAACCCATATTTCATGAACCTTAGACAAAGCCTTAGCAAATGAAACATATTCAATTCTAGACTCATATTCCTCCGTAGGAACAAGATCACCAAAAGAAACATAACTACTTTCAAAATTTCTAACTATATCACTTTGATCATCAAGCGAATTAGAAACCTTTTCTTGCTCAATATTACTTACTTCACCATTTATAACTTCTTCATTTGCTAAACTATCCAGAAATGTATCATTAATGTTTTGGGTTAAATTAAAAGTGTTTTCTTGAGGTATATGATGCACAACGTCTTGATCATAACTTAAGAAGTCATTATCCACTTTAGGTAAGCAATTAGGCTCTTCTTCACTTAGAATTTCCTTTCTTAAACATGACTCATGAGAAATATTTTTCCTTGAATCTATCATGTTCACACTAAATTCAACACCATTGCAACTCATATAAAGAATATCATGACCTACATCAATTATAGCATTTGTCACTTTCATGAATGATCTTCTTAAAATAACAGATGATATCTTAGAAGAACTATTATTGTTATTAGCCATTTTAATCACATAAAAGTCAACTCTGCATGCAATATCACCAATTTCAACATAAGCATCTTCTACCATACCTTCAGGTTGAATAACTCTATCCTAAACTTAAGGTATTATAAACAAAAATAAGCATAACATTAATAGAAACTCCTAAATCAAGCACACAATCAAATACTTCTTCATCATCAATAATGCATAAAATAGAAAACACACCAGGGTCTTGACTTTTAACTCTTCTTAAATCAGTCAACATATCATCTTCTTGGAAATTAATAAAATTCACATTTTCACGGGGATTTAAAGGTTGAGCAGGCAGTAGATTGGATAATTGAACTTTCATTTGACTCACTTCAGAGGCTAACTAACCTACTTGACTTTTAATACAATGAATACTTGACTGAGTTTGTTTTTGTAAATTAATAAAAGAATTAACCAGATTACTAGTTGTTTTAGTTAGATTTTGAGTTTCTTTTTGAATTTCTACTTGTCTGGAAGCTATTATTTTCATCATTTCTTCAATAGATAATCCATCCGAATTACTCTGATTAGAATTGTTCTGTTGAGGAGGAAAATTATTAGGATTAACTTGATAAAATCAAGGAGGGAACTTTTGTTGTTGAGGAACAGCAAGTGTATTATTGTTTTGATTAGCCCAACGAAAATTAGGATGATTTCACCATGGTTGATCTGCATTATAATTCCATCGGTTTTATCTTGGTTGCTTTGGTGGGCCAGAGAATCCTACAGCATTTACTTGTCCTTCGTAAGGAGTTGGACAAGTGACAGTTGAATGACCAAAATTAGAACAAATATTACAAGTTTTAAATTGTTGAGTTTTATTCAAAGATTGACCCAATAGATTGATAATAGTATCCAATTTCTTATCAGAAGATGAAAAACTTGCTACAACGCTTTCTCTTTCCAAATCAGATGTGGAACTAAAATCTTGAGAACTTTGAGCAGAAATCTCTATTAATCGTTAAATTTCAACTGGGGTTTTATTAGTTAAGGCGCCATCACTAGATGTATTTATTCTATGATTTTCTTCAGGTAGCGTTCCTTCATAAAAATATTGTATAAGTAAATTTTCAACAATACTATGATGAGGACAACTTGCACATAATCTTTTAAATCTTTTTCAATACTCATGTAAACCTTCACCAACTTTTTGTTTGACTCTAGAAATTTCTTTTCTGAGATAGTAGTTCAAGAAGATGGAAAATATTTTTCTAACAATAGTTTTTTGCATATCACCCCAAGTATCAATAGAGTTGAAATGCAATTCATATAACCACTCCTTAGCATAGTCTTGAAGTCTAAAATGAAAAGCGTATAGTTTTACTGTTTCAACATCACTACCATTAACTCTATTAGATTTGCAAACAACATGGAATTCTTTAATGCGTCTATGAGGATTTTCACCAATATGGCCATGTGATAGTTTATTCAGGAATCCAGAATTTAATTTGAAAGGTACGTTAACTTTAGGAAGAACAATGCAACAAGGTTCATCTTTTATTGTTCGAGATGAAAGCTCACGTAAAGTACGATTGGCATTATTATTTGCATTATTTACATTATTAGCATTGTTTGTCTCATTAAGAGGAAAATTTTGGCCTTTTTTTGTCATTTCTAAATTAGCAAATTGAATAGGAGAGATACTACTACGAGTGTTGATATTTGTGAAAGATGAAAACGGAGTAGAATTAGAAGGAGTAGTCAAATGTTGAGATTGCTTGTGTTTCTAATTCAGAAACGATTTTTCGAACTTGCGTTCTTATAAGCCTACCACTTCTCAATTGCATATAAAAGAAAAAACGATCTAAGTAACTACTTAAAATTGAGTTATACTATTTATATTCCTATTTTTATTTTTATTTAATTGTATGAAAATAAGAACCACTAAAGGAAGAAAGCACTTTTAAGATTAAAAAATAGCATTTAACCCCCCTCAACTATCATTCAGTTGTGCTTTATCTCCTTGAACTACAGAAATAGCGACTTAACCCCATAAACTTTGAAAAAACCTTGATTTTTGACACATGACCCCCTTGAAAGTGTGTGTATATATATATATTTGTAGAAAACCGTCCTCGAAAGGGGGCATGTGCCTATTTCCAAAATTGAGGGGGATTATGTACAAAAAGGTCGAAAGTTCAGGGAGTTATGTGTTATTTTCCATAAGATAAAAATCAAATTGATCACTAAAAATTTAATATTCACAAGTTACCGTCTCTACGACAACGGCGTCAAAATCTTTGATGCGTTATCATCTGTGTGTCAAGATTAGTCCCCATTTATAAATAAATATAGATAGAATGAGCAAGGATCGATCCCACAGAGAGGTGAAGTGTTTAATTTTTAACAATCAAATACGAATTTCTAATTACTTAACCTAAAACTGAGAATGGTGGGGAATCTTTAATTAAACTGTAAACTAATTAAGTACTAACAATTAAGAACTAAAAATTAAGGTGACTAAAAACTACTTGTACTGGGTTGATTAACTAGGATAAAACTGTTGGAAACAAACGCAGGGAGAATTCTCATAACTTCACTCAGTTTAGGGATTAATCATCGAAACTCATGATAATGGATCAATATATAGTTTAGTTAATTGGAAATGAAATCTTTATAGATGTGCAAATGAATTATTTGGTTTGAATAAAGGGGATACCTTCAATCACATTCATTACAGTTTTAATTACCAAGGTAGATTGAATAACTAAACTAACCTTATACCTTACATACCATGATTGCATGAATATATAGAATAGACAATTGAATCAATCAAGGAATATATCAAACATGAACAAAATAGCACCATAGATTGGTCTACTCATTCATATGTCAAAAGATCCTAGATAAACTATAGCTAGATAGCTTCATTTATAACTAATCTAGTTGCTACTTACTATGACCAACATAGATTGAATCATTAGCTATATTAACCTATCAACACATCTAAGTGACCAATTTAAACGTATTCATAAGCCACCATATTATAGTCAATGTATAAATTCATTTAGGTGGTCAATCTAATGAAATCATGCATCAACTACGATAAAACTCTAATCTTTGACAACATTCATATGAAATAAATGAGATTCAATAGATTAAATAGAACGGATCTCATAATCTCTTACCTTTGTGTCATTATGATTACTCTCTACTAACAAGCTGCTCACTCATTGAATTGGAAAGCAACACAAACAAGGATAAGTATGCAATTGTAATCATCATAACCAACTTAGATTAAATCAAATGACTATAGTGCATAAATAACCAACGAAAGTACATACAAACCAATGAATAAGGTCTTAAGAATGATAATCCGAAGATAAACAACTTTGAAAATCTAATCCGAGCAACACGAACGAAAAATAATGATGTTTTTGTCCTAGCTATACCCTTGAAATGAAGGCTAAGAACGTGTGTCTCCCCTCTTAAAAATGAAGATAACATAGTGTATTTATTGGAAAATATGAAAACTCCAAGAAATCTAGGAAAATCACGTCGAAATCTTGAAAAATCTTTCAGTTATAATGTCGTCACGATCGTGACCATCAGGGTGGCTCTTTGCTGGATGAAATCTGGAGGCTGTCACAATCGTGACGGGCATGGTCACCCTGTGCAAGAAGCCCACCTCACTTGTCACCCTCGGTTCCTATTTATCCAATATCTCATCAGATCACCACATGACTTAAAGATGGGACTATCCCTTGTCGTATTCTCTCTACTGACCACACTTATGCTCTTACTGTTCACTCTTCTATTCCTATAGAGCCCAGTTATTTTTCTAAAGCAGTATTTGGTCCTCAATGGCGCGCAACCATGGCCGACGAATGCACATTATTTGCAATGGCGCATGGACTTTAGTTCCTCGTCCCCCGCATTCAAATCCCGTCGAGTGCAAATGGGTTTATAAACTCTAATTATGTGCTGACAGATCCCTTAAGCGATATAAAGCATATCTTGTCGCAAAAGGATTTCACCAACAAGAAGGTATCAACTTCACCGAAACCTTTAGTCCTATGGCTAAATCTGTTACAGTTCACATAGTTTTTGCTCCTACATTCACTCGTGGATGGGACATTCGTCAGCTCAATGTCTTTAATACCTTTCTTCACGGACATCTCATCAAAGAGGTTTACATGGAACAACCTCCGGGTTCCATCGATACCAACCATTCGAACCATGTTTATCGCTTTCACGAATCTCTTTATGGTCTCAAACAATCTCCACGTGCATGGTACCAGCGTCTCAGCGCCTTTCTTTTATCACTTGTGTTAAGAATGTGCAATCCCTTCACTTGTATAGAAATTGATGAACAAAACTTATGAAGAAATTATGTATGTATTAGATACTTAGAATGTAATAGTTAGTTAAGTAGTTGCAGACTAGGGTCGCAGATACAGCAACGTGCAGCAGAGCAACAGGGCACCGAGTGCAGCAAACTTCCACTGAAGTGCAGTAGAGTGTGGACAATCTGAGTGACGCAGACTACAAGAGGGACTAAAATTTACATGTCAAAGATCAATCACATACAACAGCAAAAGGTCCCAGTGTTCTCATGATCAAGAATCCTTCCGGTGTTCAAGGCCAGTTCCAGCGACAAAGTGAGGTAAGCCATATCGCAATGCATGTATGCAAGCTGAATTAAAGAAGACTGAGTGCAGTGTTGGGTGCAGATGAGACTACACTAGCAGACTAAGCAGGTGAAGTCTATAAGCTGTTGAGTGGGAGCTAAGTTACAACAGACTGGCTGCAGTACTTGGTGCAAGTGAAGTTGCAAAAATGCTGGATATGAAGACTATGCAGCAGAGCTCATGCAGCCGAGGGTGCAGCAGAAGCTGACAACAGAGGCTGACAACAGAGATTACAGCAGAGAACTGCAGTAGAGGTTGTGCAGCAGAAGCATGCAGTAGAACTGGTGCATAAGGCTGGGTGCAGTATGCGTTGTGCTGGAATGGAAAGGAAAAAGGAAGGGGTAAAAAACGAGAAGCTGAGGCAAAGGTGATGTGTATTGGATCAGAAAAGGTGAAGCCAAGTCAGTCTACTGTAGTAGAGGACAAAGCTGTCACTATCAGATAGTACAGTCATGGGTTTTGGTTCCCTAAACCTATAAAAGGGGACTCACAGCACAGAGAACAAGGTTGACGAGTCTGAGAAAAGTTGAACATCATTTGAGAGCTTTCAAAGAAGAAAAGCCTTGAAAACTCACTGTGCGTGAGCTAAATCGAAGATTCCGGATTTGTGAAGAAAGTTCACTAGTCTGCAAGTGAAGAACAACAACAAAGAGCACTGCAAGATCTAGGTTCTTTATCCTTTAGCAAGTAAGGTCTTGTTGTAAAGGGGCAATCTTGTAAACCAGAAACAAGAACAAGCGAACCTCCTCTTGGCTTGATTACACTTGCCATGACTAAGTGAAGACTGGACTAAGCTTCTGTTACTTGTTGATAGCAGATGTCTTAATAAGTATAAAAATCCTGTGTCATTTACTTTTCCGTACTGTTTATTATTCCTAGAACTGTTGGTAAAGAACTTTAAATCCAAAGAGACAAGCTTTACAAAGCTAAAGTCTCAATTGCAGAACTTTCGCAATACTACAGAAGACTCAGGTAGTGCAGACTAGCCCATAGCTTCATTGCACTGTCTGAAAATTTTTTGAGATAACCTATCC
>JAOVYX010000223.1:0-13849 GCA_035668315.1 Drosera spatulata | reverse complement strand
ATTGGGGTGAATAATTTGGAAATTTGCAATAACATTTAGCGACGGAATCCGTCGCTAAATATGTAAACTTTAGCGACCGCGTTGACTTTCCGTCGCTAATACATTCCAATTTTTTCTTTTGTATATTACCTACGGATCCGTCGCTAAAATGCTATTTTTTTGTAGTGTAAGGTGCTTTCAACACTTTTCACTTGTTTATGAATCTGTTGAACGGATTTAAGTTGATTTTGTACTGTTTTTAGTCTTTTCATGTGTTTTTAAGTGTTGTAAGTCCATTTCAAGGCTATTTTGATCGATTCTTACATTTTGAAGAGTTTTGAGGTTGTTTTATGATGTTTCTTGTGCTTTTTCATTTATTTTTGAGGTTTTTCAGAGAGTTGAGTTGATTTTATTGTATTTTTAGCCTCTTCAAGTGTTTTTGAGTGAGTTCATTTCAAGACACTTTTGATTAATTCTTGTGTTTTGAGGATGTTTTATGATGTTTATTGGCCTTTATCATTTGGTTTTGAGGTTTTTAAGAGATTAGAGTTTGTTTTACAGTGTTTTTAGCCTTTTTCAAGTTTTTTTTGAGTTTTTTTAGGTCATTCAAAGGGTTTTTGATAGATTCTTGCGTTTTCTAGTTATTTGATGTTGTTTTATGGTGTTTTTATCACTTTTCATTTGTGTTTGTGTGTTTTATGGTCATTTTAACGTTGTTCCTTTCAATTCTTGTGTTATGACGTTTATTGGCTTTTATCATTTGTTTATGAGGCTTTTAAGAGATTTGAGTTATTTTTATGGTATTTTGGCATCTACAAGTTTTTTTCAGTGTTTTAAGGTGATTTCGGGTCTCTTATAATAGGTTTTTGCATTTTTCAAGTTATTTGAGGTTGTTTTATGGTGTTGTACCACTTATCATTTTTTTTAGTTTTTTTTTTAGTTTTTTGAAGGGATTTGTATTGTTTTCATGGTTTGTTTTAGAATTTTAATATGTTTTTGAGTATTTCGAGGTGATTTTATGACTTTTTTGATAGATTCTTGCGTTTTGAATAGCTTTGAGAATATTGAATGATGTTTATTACCTTTTTCAAGCGTTTTTGAGTGTTTTAAAGTCAATTCAATTCTCTTTTGATAGATTCTTACGTTTTCAAATTATTTGAGGATCCTTTATGGTGTTTTTACCACTTTTCATTATTTTTGCATGTTTTGAAGAACTCAAATTGTTTTTCTAGCCTTTTCATGTGTTTTTTACTGTCTTAAGGTCATTTCAAGGCTCTTTTGATAGATTCTTATGTTTTGAAGAGATTTGAAGTTATTTTATGATGTTTATTAGCAATTTTCATTTATTTTTGAGGTTTCAAGAGATTTGAGTTATTTTTATTGTATTTGTTTGCACTTTCAAGTGCTTTTGAGTGTTTTAATATCATTGAAAGGCTCTTATGATAGATTATTGTGTGTTCACATTATTTGAGGTTGCCTTATGGTGTTTTTATCACTTATCATTTGTTTTTGAGTGTTTTGAAGAGATTTAAGTTCTTTTTATGGTGTTTTGAGCGTTTTGAAGTGGTTTTGAGTGTCTTAGGGTCATTTCAATGCTATATTGATAGATTCATGTTTTTTCAAGTGCTTTGACATTGTTTTATGTTGTATATTAAACTTCTTCATTTGTTTTCAGATTTTTAAGAGATTTGAGTTGTTTTTATGGTGTTTTTAGCCTTTTCAAGTGGTTTTGAGTGTTTCAAGGTCATTCCAAAGCTTATTTAAAATATTCTTGCATTTTCAAGTTATTTGAGGCTATTTTATGGCCTTTTTATCACTTTTCATTCTTTTTTGAGCGTTTTGAAGAGATTTGAGTCATCTTTATCGTGTTTTTAGCCTTCTCTTGTGTTTTTAAGTGTTTTAAGGTCGTTTCAAGGCTTATTTGATAGATTGTTGCGTTTTCAAGTTACTTGAGATTGTTTTACGATATTTCTCAACCTTTTTCAATTGTTTGAGGTTTTTTCAGAGATTTGAGTTGTTTTATCGAGTTTTTAGCCTTTTCATGTGTCCTTGAGTGTTTTAAGGTTATTTCAAGGCTCTTTTGAAAGTTTCTTTGCTTTTTGAAAAGATTTGATGTTGTTTTATGATGTTATTAGCTTTTTTCATTATTTTTTTTTGAGGTTTTTAACAGATTGGCTTTGTATTTATGATTGTTTTAGACTTTTCAAGTGGTTTTGAGTGTTTGAAGGTCATTAGAAGGCTTTTTTGATAAATTCTTGCATTTTAAAGTTATTTGAGGCTGTTTTATCGTGTTCTTACCAATTTTCATTCGTTTTTGAATGTTGTGATGACATCTGAGTTGTTTTTATGATGTTTTTAGCCAATTCATATGTTTTTGAGTGTTTTAAGGTCATTTCAAAGCCCTTTTGATAGTTACTTACATTTTGAAGAGATTAGAGGTTCTTTTCCATTTGTTCTTGAGGTTTTAAGAAGTTTGAGTTGCTTTTATGGTGTTTTTAGCCTTTTTAAGTGTTTTTAGGTATTTTAAGGCCGTTTCAAGGATTTTTTTTTCGTAGATTTTTTCGTTTTCAAGTTACTTGAGGTTGTTTTGTATTGTTTTTCCCTTTTTTTTAATTTTTTTTTTAGTGTTTTGAAGAGATTTGAGTTGTTATTAAGGTTTTCTAAGCTGTTTCAAGTGTGTTTGAGGGATTTTTAGATCATTTGAAGGCTCTTAAGATAGCTTCTTGCATTTTGAAGAGATTTGAGGATGTTTTATGATGTTTATAGGCCTTTTTCATTTGTTTTTTGAGTTTTATAAGAGATTTGAGTTGTTTTTATTGTGTTTTTGGCCTTTTCAAGTGTTGGGAGTGTTTTAAGTTCATTTTAAGACTCTTTTGATAGATTCTTCCTTTTCCACGTCATTTGAAGTTATTTTTTGATATTCGTATCTTTTTTTCCCTCGTTTTTTTGTGCTTTTGAAGAGATTTGTGTTTTTATTGCGCTTTTAGCCTTTTTACGTGTTTTTCAGTGTTTTAAGGTCGTTTCTAGGCTCTTTTGACAGTATCTTGTGTTTTGAAGAGATTTGATCATTTTTAGGCTCTTTTGATAGATTGTTTCATTTTCATGTAGTTTGAGGTCGTTTTATTGTGTTTTAACCACTTTTCATCCGTTTTTGTGTAACTTTAAATGATTTGAGTTGTTTTTATGGTGTTTTTAGCATTTTCATGTGTTTTTGTGTGTTTTAATGTTATTTCAATGCAACCCTAATTGATTTTTACGTTTTCGAGTTATTTGAGGTTGTTTTCATGTGTTTAGCCTTTTTCATTTGTTTTTTGGTGTTTTGAAACTATCTTGATAGATTCTTGCGTTTCAAGTGAATTGAGGTAGGGTTATAATTTTTTTTTTCAGTGCTTTTCATTTATTTTTAAGTGTTTTGAAGAGAATAGAGTTATTTTCATGGTATTTTTATCCTTTTCAAATATTTTTTTTTACAGTTTTAACGTCATTTCAAGGCACTTTTTACTGTTTCTTGCATTTTCAAGTTGTTTGAGGTTGTTTTATGGTGTGTATTTTTGAGTGTTTTGAGGTCATTTCAAGGAGCATTTGATAGTTTTTTTTTTTTTTTTGAAGAGATTTAAGATTGTTTTATGATGTTATTAGCCTTTTTCATTTGTTTTTGATGTTTTGAAGAGATCTGAGTTGTTTTTATGGTTTTTTCAGCCTTCTTAGTTCTTTTTTTGTTGTTTTAAGCTCATTTCAAGACTCTTAAGATAGATTGTTGCATTTTCAAGTTATTTGATTCAAAACACTGAAAAACCAATGAAATATGCTAAAAATGTCATAAAACAACCTCAATTCATTTTTAAATACATGAATCTATCAAAATAGCCTTGAAATGACCTTAAAACACTCAAAAACACTTCAAAGGCCTGAAACACCATAAAAATATCTCAAATCTCATGAAAACACTAAAAAACCAAATGACTAGTGGTAAACACACCATAAAACAACCTCAAATAACTTGAAAATGCAAGAATCTATCAAAAGAGCTTTGAAATGACCTTAAACCCCTCAAGAACACTTGAAAAGGCTAAAAACACCATAAAAACAACTCAATTATCTTCAAAACCTCGAAAACAAATGAAAAAGGTCGATAAACATTATAAAACAACCTCAAATCATGTGAAAACGCATGAATCTACAAAATAGCCAAGAAAGGACGCGCAAACACTCAAAAACACTTCAAAAGACTTGAAACATCATAAAAACAACTAAAATCTCCTCAAAACACTCAAAAACAAATGAATAGGGGTAAACACACTAAAAAAAACCTCGAACAACTACAAAATACAAGAATATATCAATAGAGCCTCGAAATTACCTTAAAACATTCAAAAACACTTGAAAAGGCTAAAAACACCATATAAACAACTCAAATCTCTTCAAAACACTCAAAAATGAATGAAAGGTGGTAAAAACAACATAAAACTAGCTCAAATATCTTGGAAGTGTAAGAATCTTTCAAGAAAGCCATGAAATGGTTTTAAAACACTCATAAACACTTGAAAAGATTATAATCACCATAAAAAGAAATCAAATCTCTTAAAACCTCAAATACAAATGAAAAAGGATAATACTCAAAAGAGCCTTGAGATGACCCTAAAATACTCAAAAACATATAAAAAGGATAAAAACGCAATAAAAACAACTCAAATCTCTTCAAACTACTCAAAAACGAATGAGAAGTGGTAAAAACACCATAAACCAACCACAAGTAACTTCAAACGTAAGAATCTATTCAAAGAGCCTTGAAATGACCTTAAGACTCTAAAAAAACACTTGAAAAAGCTAAATACATCATAAAAACAATCTCAAATCTCTTCAAAACACAAGAATCTCTGAAAAGAGCCTTGAAATGACCTTAAAACACCCAAAAACACATGAAAAGGTTTAAAACACTATAAAAACAATTCATATGTCTTCAAAAAACTAAAAGACGAATAAAAAGTGGTAAAAACACCATAACACAATCTCAAATAACTTGGAAATGCAAAAAAATACCAAAACAAAAACTCAAATCCATTAAGAACATTAAAAAAAAAAGAGCTATCTGAAGAATCTCTTCAAAGCGCAATAATCTATCAGAAGAGCCTTAAAATGACCTACAAACACTTAAACACAAATGAAACGGCTTAAAAAACCATAATAAGACCTTAAATCTCTTCAAAAAACTTAAAAAAAAACGAATGAAAAGTGGTAAAAACAGTACAAAACAGCCTCAAATAATTTAAAAACGTAGGATTCTATCAAAAAAGTCATGAAATGATCTTAAAACACTGAAAAACATTTGAACATGCTAAGAACACCATAAAAACAACTCAAATCTCTTATGAAACTCAAAAAGAAATGAAAAAGGCTTATGGACATCATAAACAACATCAAATGTCTTCAAAATGCATGTAACTATCAAAAGAGCCTTGAAATAATCTTAAAACACTCAAAAACACATGAGAAGGCAAAAACACCATTAAAAAAAACCTTAAATAACTTTAAAACGCAAGAAATTAATTAAAGAGCCTTGAAATGACCTTAAAACACTCAGAACACATAAAAAGGCTAAAAACACCATAAAAGCAACTCAAATATCTTCAAAACTCATAAAAGTGGTAAAAACACCATAAAATCACCTCAAATAACTTTAAAACCCAAGAATCTATCAAAAGAGCCTCTAAATGACCTTAAAACACTCAAAATCTCATGAAAAGGCTATAAACATAACAAAACAACAACAAATAATTGTAAAACGCAAGAAACTACGAAAAGAGCCTTGAAATGACCTTACAACAATCAGAAACACATGAAAAGGCTAAAAACAATATTATAACAACTCAAATCTCTTCAAAACACAAAAAAACGGATGAAAAGTTTTAAAAACATCATAAAACAGCCTCAAATAACTTGAAAACACAAGAATCTATCAAAAAAGCCCTTAAATGACCTTAAAACACTAAAACACATTTGAAAAAGCTAAACACACCATAAAAACAACTTAGATCTCTTTAAAACCTCAAAAACAAATGAAAATGGCATAAGTACATCATAAAACAACCTCAAATCTCTTCAAAACGCATGAAACTATCAAGAGAGCCTTCAAATGAACTTAATGCCCTCAAAAACACATGAAAAGGCTAAAAGCACCATAAAACAACCTTGAAGCACTTGAAAAAGCATGAATATATCAAAATAGCATTGATTAGACCCTAAAACATTCAAAATAGCATTAAAAGTCTTAAAACACCATAAAACCAACTCAAATCTCCTTAAGACACACAAAAACAAATGAGTTACGATAACAACACAATAAAAATCCTCAAATAACTTGAAAACGCAAGAATCTATGGAAAGAGCCTTGAAATGACCTTTAAACATCATAAAACACCATAAAACATGAAATGACCTTTAAACTTGAAAATGCGTTTTCAAGCGATTTGAGATTGTTTTATGGTGTTCATTAGCCCTTTTTATCTGTGTTCTAGTCTTTTGAACCTATTTTGATGTATTGTTACATTTTCAAGTGATTTGAGGTTGTGTTATGGTTTTTTAGCACTTTTCATTTGTTTTTGAGTGTTCTGAAGAGAAATGAGTTGTTTTTATGGTGTTTTTAGCCATTTCATATGTTTTTGAGTGTTTTAAGGTGATTTCAAGGCCCTTTCTATAGATTCTTGCGTTTTCAATTTATTTTGAGGTTGTTTTTTTTGGTGTATTTATCCAAATTCTTTTATTTTTGTGTGTTTTGAAAAGATATGAGTTGTTTTTATGGTGTTTTAGAACTTTTGAAGTGTTTTTGAGCTTTTCAAGGTTCTTTCGATGCTATTTTGAGAGATTCATACTTTCTCAAGTGCTTCGAGGTTGTTTTATGATGTTTGTTTGCCTTTTTCATTTGCTTTTTAGTGTTTTGAAACTGTTTTTGATAGATTCTTGTGTTTTCAAGTGATTTGAGTATGTGTTATATTGTTTTTAGCACTTTTCATTTGTTTTTTAAGTGTTTTTACCACTGATCGTTCCTTTTTAAGTGTTTTGAAGGGATTTGATTTATTTTTTTCATGGTGTTTTTGGCCTTTTCTTGTGGTTTTTGAGTATTTTAAGGTCATTTCAAGGCTATTTTGATAAATTGTTGCGTTTTGAAGAGATTTAAGGTTGTATAATGATTTTCATTATTCCTTTTCATTAGTTTTTGAGGTTTATAAAAGATTTGATTTTTTTTATGGTGATTTTAGCCTTTTTCAAGTGTTTTTTAGTGTTTTAAGATCATTTCAAGGTTTTTTGATAGATTCTTGCGTCTTCTAGTTATTTGATATTGTTTTATGGTGTTTTAACCACTTTTCATTTGTTTTTGTGTGTTTTATGGTCATTTTAACGCTGTTTTTTTAGATTCTTGCGTTTTGAAGAGAATTGAGATGGTATTATGATGTTTATTGGCTTTTATCATTTGTTTTTGAGGTTTTCAAGAGATTTGAGTTGTTTTTATGGTGTTTTTAGCCTTTTCAAGTTTTTTAGAGTGTTTTAAGGTTATTTCAAGGCTCTTTGATCAGGTTTTTGTGTTTGCAATCTATTTGAGGTTGTTTCATGGGTTTTGTACCACTTTTCATTTGATTTTTAGTGTTTGAAGAGATTTATGTTTTTTTAATGGTTTTCTTTTAAGCCTTTGAACATGAAATTGAGTATTTCAAGGTCATTTTTCACTTGATTTTGAGGTTCTTAAGCGATTTGAGTTGTTTTTTGGTGTTTTATTTTCATGTGTTTTAAGGTCATTACAAGGGATTTCTTGTTATTTAAGCCTATGTTATACTGTTTTCACAACTTTTCATTCATTTTTATGTGTTTTGAAGAGATTTGAGTTGTTTTTATAGTGTTTTTAGCCTTTTCATGTGTTTTGGAGTGTTTGAAAGTCATTTCAAAGCTTTTTTTTATAGATTCGTGCGTTTTCAAGTTATGTAAGCGTGTTTTATGTTTTTTCGTAAGACTTTTCATTCGTTTTTATATGTTTTAAAGAGATTTAAGTTGTTTTTATGGTGTTTTTAGCTTTATCATGTATTTTTCAGTGTTTCAAGGTTATTTCAAGTCTCTTTAGATAGATTCTTATGTTTTCAAGCTGTTCGAGGCTCTTTTATGGTGTTTTTATCACATTATATTCGTTTTCGTGTGTTTTGAAGAGATGAGAGTTGTTTTTATGGTGTTTTTGATCATTTCAAGTATTTTTGAGTCTTTTAAGGTCATTTAAGGCTTTTTTGATAAATTGTTGCGCTTTCAAGTTATCTGAGGTTGTTTTATGGTGTTTTTACAACCTTTCAATCGTTTTTGTGTATTTTCAACGCTCTTTTCATAGTTTTTTTTGTTTTCAAGTTATTTGAGTTTGTTTAAGGTTTATTTTGCCTTGTCAAGGGTTTTAAAGCGTTTTAAGGTCATTTCAAAGTTTTCTCGATAGTTGCTTGCTTTTCGAAGAAATGTGAGGTTGTTTTATGATGTTCATAAGCCTTTTTATTTGTTTTTGAGATATTAAACAGATTTGAGTTGTTTTTATGGTGTTTTTAGTCTTTTCATTTTTTTTGAGTTTTTCAAGGTCATTTCAAGGCTTTTTCGATAGATTGTTGTGTTTTCAAGTTATCCGAGGCTTTTTTATGGGGTTTTTTTTATCACTTTTCATTCGTTTTTGTGTGTTTTGAAGAGATAAAAGGCTGTTTTTATGGTGTTTTTATCCTTTTCAAGTGTTTTTGAGTGTTTTAAGCTCATTTCAAGGTTTTTTTTCATAATTTTTTGCATTTTCAAGTAATTTGAGGTTGTTTTACGGTGATTTTAGCCTGTTCGTTTTTGTTTGTTTTGAATATTTGAGTTCATTTTATGGTGTTTTTAGCCTTTTCATATGTTTTTGAGTGTTTTAAGGTTATTTCAAGGCTCCTTTCATAGATTCTTTCATTTTTCAAGTTATTTGAGGATGTTTTATGGTGTTTTTATCACTTTTCAATCATTTTTGTGTGTTTTGAAGTGATTGGAGTCGGTTTTATAGTGTTTTTGACCTTTTCTAATGTTTTTGAATGGTTTAAAATCATTTCAAGGCTCTTTTGGATAGATTCTTGCGTTGTTAAGTTATTTGATGCTGTTATAAGGTGTTGATTTATACTGCTTCTCATTTGTTTTTGTGTGTTTTGAAGAGGTTTATGTTGTTTTTTTTATGGTGTTTTTAGCCTTTTCAAGTGTATTTTAGTGTTTCAAGCTCATTTGAAGGCTTTTTTCATAGTTTCTTGCGTTTTAAAGTTATTTGAGGTTCTTATATAATGTTTTGAGCCTTTTCATGTGTTTTTAAGTAATTTAATATCATTTCAAGGCTCTTTTGATAGTTACTTTTGTTTTTAATAGATTTGAGGTTGTTTTACGATGTTCATAAGCCTTTTCCGGTATTTTTGAGATTTTTAAGAGATTTGAGTTGTTTTCATGGTTATTTTAGCCATTTCAAGTGTTTTTAAGTGTTTTAAGGACATTTTAAGGATATTTTGATTGATTCTTTCTTTTCAAGTTATTTGAGCCTGTTTTATGGTGTTTTTATCACTTTTCATTCGTTTTTGTGTGTTTGAAGAGATCTAAGTTATGTATATGGTGTTTTCAGCCTTTATATGTTTTTTTGAGTGTTTCAAAGTCACTTCATGGCTCTTTTTGAAGTTTCTTGCGTTTTCAAGTTATATTAGATGGTTTGATGGTTTTTTCAATCTTTTCATGCGGTTTTGAGTATTTTAAGATTATATCAAGGTTCTTTTGATAGATTCTTGTAGTTTTCAAGTTATTTGAGGCTGTTTTATGACGTGTTTATCACTTTTCATTCGATTTTGTGGTTTTGAACATATTTGAGTTGTTTTTATTGTGTTTTTAGCCTTGTCATCTGATTTTGAGTGTTTTAAGATCATTTCACTGCTGTTTTCGATGTTTCTTATGTTTTAAGTTATTGAAAGTTGTATTTAGCCTTTTCATGTATTTTTGAGTGTTTTAAGGTCATTTCAAGGCTCTTTTGATAGACACTTTTGTTTTCAAGTTAGTTAAGCATGTTTTTCGGTGCTTTTACCACTTTTCATTCGTTTTTGTGTTATGAAGAGATTTGAGTTCTTTTGATGGTGTTTCTAGCCTTTTCAAGTGTTTCAAGCTTATTTGAAGGCTCTTTTCATAGTTTATTGTGTTTTCAAGTGATTTGAGGTTGTTTTATGGTTTTTTCATATGTTTTTGAGTGTTTGATGGTCATTTCAAGACTCTTTTCGTGGTTTCTTACGTCTTCAATTTATCTGAGTTTGTTCTATGGTATTTTTAGCCTGTTCATGTGTTTTTTTTTATTGTTTTAAGGTCATTTCAAGACTCTTTTTATAGATTCTTACGTTTTTAAGTTATTCGAGACTGTTTTATGGTGTTTTATAACTTTTCGTTCGTTTTTGTGTGTTTTGAAGAAACTTGAGTAATTTTTATCGAGTGTTCTTGAATGTTTCAAGCTCATTTCAAGGCACTTTTCATAGTTTCTTTGGTTTTCAAGTAATTTGGGGTTGTACTATGGTGTTTTTAGCCCGTTCATGTGTTTTTCAAAGTTTTAAGGTCATTTCTAGGCTCTCTAGATAGCCTTTTTCATTTGTTTTTGAAGGTTTTAAGATATTTGAGTCGTTTTTATGGTATTTTAGCCTTTTCAAGTGTTTTTGAGTGTTTTAAAAACATTTCAAGGTTTATTTGATAGATTCTTGCGTTTTTAGGTTATCCGAGACTTTTTTAAGTTGTTTTTTTATTACCCTTTTTTTATTTATTCTTGTGTGTTTTGAAGAGATTTGATATGTTTTTATGGTGTTTTTAGCCTTTCAAGTATTTTTGAGTGTTTTAAGCTCATTTCAAGGCAGTTTTGATAGTTTCTTGCGTTATAAACTTATTTGAGGTTATTTTATTGTGTTTTTACTCTTTTCATGTGTTTTTAAGAGTTTTAACGTCATTTCAAGCATCTTTTGATAGTTACTTGCGTTTCAAAGAGATTTGAGGTTTTTTTATGATGCTCATAAGCCATTTTCATTTGTTTTTGAGGTATTTAAGAGATTTGAGTTTCTTTTATGATGTTTTTATGCTGTTTTTAGCCTTTTAATGTGTTTTTGATGTTTTAATGTCATTTCAAGGCTTTTTTGATAGATTCTTCCGTTTTCAAGTTATATAAACCAGTTTTTGTGGTGTTTTTACCACTTTTCAATCGTTTTTGTGAACTTTGAATAGATTAGAGTTGTTTTTTTCAACCACTTTTTAATCGTTTTATGGCGTTTTTACCACTTTTCAATCGTTTTACCACTGCTGTTTTCGTTGGTTCTTGCGTTTTCAAGTTATTTGAGATTATTTTATAGTGTTTTCTGGTCATTTCAAGTCTCTTTTGAAAGATTCTTGCTTTTTCAAGTAAGTTCAAGCTGTTTTACCGGGTTTTTACCACTTTTCATTCATGGTTATGTGTTTTGAAGTTCTTTGAGTTCTTTTTACGGTGTGTTTAGCCTTTTCAACCGTTTTTTAGTGTTTTAAGCTCATTTCAAGACTTTTTTCATAGTTTCTTGTGTTTTCAAGTTATTTGAGATGGGTTTATGGTGTTTTTACTTTTTTTCATGTGTTTTTGAGTGTTTTAAGGACATTTAAAGCCTTCTTTTATTGGATTCTTGCATTTTCATGTTATTTGAGGCTGTTTTATGATTTTTTTTATTCGTTTTTGTGTGTTTTAAAGAGATTTGGCTTGTTTTTATTATGTTTTTTCATTTTCAAGCGTTTTTTTTTTTGAATTTTTTAAGCTCATTTCAAGGATATTTTCATATTTTCCTATGTTTTCAAGTTTTTTGATGTTGTTTTATGGTATTTTAGCCTTTTTCATGTGTTTTTGAGTGCTTTACGGTCATTTCAAGGCTCTATTTATAGTTCCTTACATTTTGAAGAGATTTGAAGTTGTTTTATGATATTTTTAGCCTTTTCACTTGTTTTTGAGTGTTTTAAGGGCATTTCAAGGCTTTTTCTATATATTCTCGTGTTTTCAAGTTATTCGAGGCTGTTTTATCGTGTTTTATCACTTTTCATTTGTTTTTTCAGTTGTTTTCTTGGTGTTTTTAGCCATTACATGTGTTTTTTAATGTTTTAAAGTCATTTCAAGACTCTTTTCTTAGATTCTTGCGTTTTCAATTCCTTTGAGGTTGTTTTATGGTGTTTTTAGTCTTTCATATGTTTTTGAGTGTTTAAAAGTCATTTAAAGACTCTTTTGATAAAGACTCTTTTGATAGTTAGTTGCGTTTTGAAGAGATTTGAGGTTGTTTTATGATGTTTCCAATCCCTTTTCATTTGCTTTTGAGGTTTTAAGAGATTTGAGTTGCTTTTACGGTGTTTTTAGCCTTTACAAGTGTTTCTTAGTGTTTTAAGATCAAATCAAGGGTTTTTTGATAGATTCTTACGTTTCCTAGTTATTTGAGGCTGTTTTATGATGTTTTACCACTTTTCATTCGCTTTTGTGTGTTTTGAAGAGATTTCAAATCTCTTTTCATAGTTTCGTGCGTTTTCAAGTTATTTGAGGTTGTTTAATGGGGCTTTTAGCCTTTTCATGTGTTTTAAACTATTTTATGGTTATTTCAAGGCTCTTTTGATATGTACTTGCTTTTGAAGAGATTGTTTTTAGCCTTTTGAAGTGATATTGAGTGTTTAAAGGTCATTTCAAGGCTCTTTTGATAGATTCTTGCGTATTCAAGTTATTTGAGGCTATTTTGTGGCGTTCTTATTACTTTTAATTTGTTTTTGTGTGCTTTGAAGAGATTTGAGTTGTTTATGTGGTGTTTTTAGTCTTCTCATGTGTTTCTAAGTGTTTTAAGATCCTTTTAAGGCTGTTTTCCTTTTTTCTTACGTTTTAAAGTTATTTTAGGTTGTTTTATTGTGTTTTTAGCCATTTCATGTGTTTCTGAGTGTTCTGAATAGATTTGATTAGTTGGTTTTTGTTTTTTTTTTTTTTTTGTATTTTTAGCTTTTTCAAATGCTTTTGAGTGTTTTAAGGTCATTTCAAGGCTTTTTTCCTAGTTTCTTGCGTTTTAAAGTTATTTATGTTTTTCTTATGGTATTTTTTGTCTTTTCAAGTTGTATTGAGTTTTTAAAGATCATTTCAAGGCTTGTTAGGTAGATTCTTGCCTTTTCAAATTATTTGAGGCTGTTTTATCGTGTTTTTATCACTTTTCGGTCATTTTTGTTTGTTTTGAAGAGATTTGAGTTGTTTTTACAATATTTTTAGCCTTTTCAAAAGTTTCGAAGAAGATGAAGCTATTCATTACAAAGGAATCTCTCATCCCATTAAGAGGGAGACACTATATCCCCTGCGGGAGCTAGGAGACTCCAGGATTTGCTCTTCTGTGGGTGGTTTTCGTGGACCTACCACATTAGATCAACCTAATTAACCAGAAAAACTTTCCAAATATCGAAGAATTTATCTACTTCATCCCTCGATATTAAAGCTGCTATCTCATATGCATTGGTAGGCATGTTAGACTCCTTTCCATCTGAGGTTCGACTCTTAAGTAGTCTCAAAGTGACAGGGATATAATCAGTTTCTTTGAAACGCTCCTGAACGCTTCTGAATATCTTAACCAATTAGTTTTCACGATTGAACATTTCAATCAGAGTTCGAACAACATTGTCATTGATGTCTTTATCGTTAGGAAAAGAGAAAAGACATTGTTGCACCTTATCATTCCCATCGTATGTTTAGAACTGGGCAAACTTTGCTGGTTTTCCATCTTCAGGAAGAAGGAAACCTAGACGATGATATGTTCTACCGCTAAGACGAAAAACATAAGGGACTTTGCCATTATTGATTGTTTCG